>JAQZBX010068747.1:0-15707 GCA_029593785.1 Cabassous unicinctus | reverse complement strand
TTATCGTTATTATTTCTTTTTCCTATTAATTGTATTTTGTTATTACATGGGCTTCATGTTCAAGGAAGTTTAGATCACAGAAGGGTTACAAGGGGGGCTGCAGTGGATCATTGGTGGGGGTTGTCTGGGATGGGGGATTCATGGGAGTAAGTCCATCTAAATATACATGAAAGATATATAAATTGTTCAAATGATAAAGGGATGGGGCATGGTCACAGTGGGTAGACAATTACTCAATAAATGAGGGAATTTGAATTCCCAGCCTGGAGAGCTCTGCTACATTCCCCAAGGGAGCAGCAACAGTCCCCTGGGTGCAGAGGCAGTGTCTGGCAAAAGAGGATGGCCCACTGATGGGTTCTTGTTATTGAGGACTAGCCTTATGAGTATTTGCTCTTCTAATTGAAACTTAGCCACTGTTATGGGGTGCCTAAGGGTTGCCACCTGAGAGCCTCCTTGTTGCTCAAATGTGGCCTCTTTCTAAGCCAAACTCAGCATATGAATGCATTACCCTCCCCCCAACATGGGGCATGACTCCCGGGGATGAGCCTCCCTGGCAAAGAGGGATTAACACCAAGTGCCAGCAGGCAACACGATTGGAAGAAGACCTTGAATGGGGGAAAATGTAAAGAGAAATGAGTTCACCTGGCTAAGAGACTTCAAAGAGAGTCGGGAGGTCATCCCAGAGGTAATGCTTACGCACAACTCAGTAGGACCTCATAGAACACCAAAGTGGATATCACCCCACACTGAGGGACCCCTGAGGGCTCTGGAAACCTCCAGGTTCTATATAAGTGGGGAGAGTCCCAGAGATTGATGCCTAATTAGTGGGCTCTTCATTGGAATCTGTGCTCATGAGAGTGACAGAGTTGGACAGAAATAAGTCCTCTCTGCACATGGTCCATCAGTCCCTTCTATTCAAACCTATATGTGATGCTGGAGTTGTTAGGTGTACTTCCAGAGACTGAAGCCTCTGGCCTACCTATGTGCCAGCTGTGCCTGGAATCTCGGTGGAGGTGCAACTCCTACCCTACAGCTCAATGGACTCATCCAAGTGGACTGGCGAGGAGACGACAATGGGCAATGGCCATCCCAGGGAATGGAAAGGGCCTGCAGCTGCAGGCAGGATAAAACCATCCACCGTATATACGGGATATAAGCCCTCTCTCACTTGGAGGTGGAGTGGACATCACCATCCCAGTTCCCTCAGGATGGGGGAGGAGCTGTGGACTAGAGTGGACTTGGTGGTGTTCTGTTGTAGACATATTGTGATTCAAGCAATGGAAGAAATTGTAACAGTGAAGCAGAGCTGGTGGCCACTGGACGTTTTGGGGGCAGGGAGAGGAGGGGCAGTTGAAATACAGGGGCTTTTTTGGGACTTGGGGGTTGCCTGAGTGGCGCTGTGGCAACAGATGTAGGCCATTTTCCATCAGCATATACCATGCATAACTGTGTTGGAGATAGTGTGGTCTGTGATGTGAACTGTGGACCATGCTCGGTGGCAAGGCCCCAGGATGTGTATATCCATTGCGGGTGTTGTGTCACACAGATGAAAGATGGTGGTGTGGGATGTTGTTGGAAGTGTGGGAGGTGGGGAATATGGGAATCCCTGTAATTTCTGAGTAATATTTATGTAATCTTAGCACCTTTAAAAATACATATATATATATATATAATAACATTTATGTAAACAAATGCACATATATGCATATGTATTTATATATCATTTTACAAAAATTTGTATGTATTGTGAAAAATTTGATTTTTACCCAGAATAAAAAAAAATTTTTAAAAAGGCTTACCATATTGTACCATGTACACATGTATTACAAATTCATTCTATTTTTTAGCTGAATAATATTCTATTGTAGGTATATAACACATATTGTTTGTCCATTCATCTGTTGAAACACAAATGGGTTGCTTCTGGCATTTGGCTATTGTGAATAATGCTGATATGAAGAGCTATGAACACATATGTTTAATTTCTGCTTTCAATTATTTTGGGTATATAAATAGGAACAGAATTGGTGGGTAATATGGTAAGTCTATGTTTATCTTTTTGAGAAACCACCAAACCTTTCTTCAAACAACAGCGCAAATTTGCTGCATCCTCATCAACACTTCATAGTTTCTGTTTTTAAATAATAGCCATCCCAGTAGGTGTGAACTGTTACCTCATTATGGTTTTGATTTGCATTTCTCTGATGACTAATGATGATGCTTTTCATGTGCTTATTGTCACATACATATATCTTCTTTGGAAAAAAATATCTACTCAAGTAATTTGCCCATTATTAAAATGTGTTGTCTGCTTTATCCTGCTTAATTGTATCAGTTATTTATACATTCTGAATATTAAGCATTTATAGGATATAAAATATGCAACGTTTTTCTCACAATCTGTAGGCTATTTTTTTCAATTTCTTCTTAATGTATTTTGATGCATAAAGTTATTAATTTTGATGAATCCCAGTTAATTTTTTTTCTTTTGATATTCATGCTTTTGCTGTCATATCCAATAAATCATTGCAAGATCAAATGTGATGGAGATCTGGGCAAGATGGCATCAGTTTAAGTGTGGACTCACCATCTCGCTCACAAAAAAATGGCTGAGTGGGGGAAATATCCTGCCTTAGTAAGCTGTTTTGAGAATCTACAGAGCAGGAGGCATCAGGACATTGATCTGGAGAGAGCAGGACAAAGAGATAAAATGCTCAAGGTAAAACCCTGAGTTTCTTGACCCTGAGGCTGGAAACTGTGGGACTGCTAAGCCCCACTCTCAAGGCAAAGGTGCTGTGATCCCTGAGCCAGGACTCCCACTGGACACAGAGCGGGAAGGAACATTCTCCAAGAGAGGGAGGGTTCTGGCAAATGGTGGAGAGGGGTTTTCTTACTGGTTGTCTGGACCCCCTTTAAACTTTGAGGAACATACCAGCTAGCTGAAGGTGGCAACAGGAAGAGGGGAGAGACAAATCTGATGAGTCAGCCTCATTTACCTAATCACCCTGGGATAGAGAAATTTGGACTGGGAGAGAGCAGAGTCAGGCAATTGACAAGTCCCGTGCTGTAAACTATCAAGATTTCAACTCCCCTAAGGGATGCAGGCAGTAGGAAGTGTTTAATAAGCTTCCAAGAGTCTATTTAGGGTCCCCTGAGAGGAGAAGGTGGTCTGGAAGGGGGTTAAGAGTCATTTTTCTGCAGTGAGTTCAGTCACCAGGGTCCCATTTGAATTTCAAAAGGGAACTAAACCTGACCTGGAGAGGTGAGGGGGAATGCCCTCACATAGGCTATTATGTCCTGTTGCCCTGGGAGTGAATGTAGTAAGAATAGAAAGGGGACAGGAACAGACTCCTAATCAGCAGGCATTTATCCAACTGCAAAGAGTCAAACCTACCTGAGGGAAAGTGACCAGATAGCTTTCTGAAGAGCTAACTGAGTCAACAAAAAATTTAGCTCAGTGGAGGAGGTTCCACCTTGAATATACAAGGTCCCTAGTTAGAGTCCCAGCTCCTCTTAGAGTAGTGATCCATTGGGATATCTAACATCGAGCTGATAATTAAAGAAAGGAAAAACAGACATTATATTTGTATTAGCTTCTCTTGGGTCTCTTATTTTTCCTTAAAAAAAGGTTAATTTCTTTAAAAATTTAACATAGTTTACTCACTAAAACCTGCTTCAAAACTTGAAGAGAGAAGGCTGCAGGATAACTGATTGATAAATACCGGCAGCCTGAGAAGCTCCACAGGGGACTAAGAGGGAAGGCTGTTGTTCCTTAGCTTTTGTTTGACTGCTTGATTTTGTGTTTGTTTCTTTTCTTGTTTTTCTTTCCTTTTTCTCACCCCACCCCCTTTATTTTCCTTTAATTAGGTACTGCAGGCTTGTTTCTTGTTTGCTGAGTTTCCTCATCCTTGATTTCTCCATTTCTTTGTATACACTTGGTTTACCAACACTATCTCTTTTCATTCCTTCATCTTTATATCTTGTGCTTTCTGTTGTTCTTACATTACAACTCACTTTATTTAGTCCTCAATTTTTCTGGTTTTTATTCCTAACTCGTCTATTCTGTTTTCTTTCTTTTATTAACTTTTTTTTCTTTTTGTCCTTTCTTTTCTCTTTCCCTCTCTCCTCATCATTCTGGCCTTTTAATTCATTCAATATATTTTTCCTTTTTGGTTTCCCATTCATTGTAGATACCCCACTTTTTATTCCTATTACTCTACTCTGCTTACATGAGTTAAATATTCATTTTCCTAAGTTGTATATGGCTCCTCTTCTAACTTTTATAATTATTATTACTATTATCCTTTTTATTTTCTTAACTCTTTCACTTTCTCTGGCTCTCATTTTTTTCCTTCAAGGGAACACAGAAAACAGCAAGGAAATAGAACAAAGTGTCAAAGAGAAAACTTAAAACACACGCAAAAACAGCAACTAAATAAAGCCCTAGAGTAGAGAGAGAAGCTAATCAACTGAATAAAACCATCAAGATAAAAAATGACCAGACACCAAAAAAAATTACAAACCATACTAAGAGAAACAAAGACATGGCCTATTCCAATTAACAAACCAAAAACCAGGAAGAGATGCAGAACATTGAACAACAAATCAAAGCCGTCCAAATAAATATCATGGACCAACTAAATGAAGTAAAGGAAGATATTAAGGATATGAAGAAGGCACTGGGAGAACATTCTGAAGAAATTGTAAGCATACATAAAAAGATAATGGATATGGTGGTAATGAATGGCATAATCTAAGAAATAAAAAAGACACTAGATACACATAACAGCAGATTTGAACAGGCAGAGGAAAGAATTAGTGATGTGGAAGATGGTACATCTGAAATCAAAGAGATAGTAGAACAGATAGATAAAAAGATAGAAAAAATCCAGCAGGGACTTAAGGATTTGAACCATAACACAAAACTCACAAACATATGCATTACAGGCATCCCAGAGGGAAAGGAAAAGGGAATGGGGACAGAAGGAGTGTTGCAAGAAATAATGGTTTAGAACTTCCCAATCCTACTGAGGGAGATGGATGTACATTTCCAGGAAGCGCAGCACACCAAAAACAGTAAAAATCCCAACAAGTCTACTCCAAAACACATACTTGTCAAACTGTCCAATGGTCAAGACAAAGAGAAAATACTGAAGGCACAAGAGAAAAGAGAACCATCACATACAAGAGAAGACCAATATGATTAAGTGCTGATTTCTCATCTGAAACCATGAAGGCAAGAAGGCAGTGGTATGACATAGTTAAGATACTTGAAAGGAAAATGCTTCCAGCCAAGAATTCTCTATCCAGCAAAGTTGGCATTCAAAAATAGCAGAGTTCAACATATTCACAGATAAACAGACATTAAGAAAGTAGGCCAATAAGAAACCTGCCCTTCAAGACACACAGAAGGGCGTTCTGCAGGTTGAAAGGAAAAAAACAGGAGAGAGAGAGAGTTGGAGGAGAGTATAATAACAACTAAAAAGGCAAAAAGAAAATAAAAACAACATATGACATACACAAACCAAAAGAAATTATGGCTAATTTAAGTTACTCCTTGAGAGTAATAACACTGAATATTAATGGATTAAACTCACCAGTCAAGAGACACAGGATGGCTAGATGGAAAAGGAAATATAACTCATATATATGCTGTCTACAAGAAACCAACCTTAGACCCAGGGATTCAAGGACACTGAAAGTGAATAGCTGGAAAAGAATCTAACAAGCAAACAACAACCAAAAAAGGGCGGGAGTAGCTATATTAAAATTGGATACAATAGACTTTAAATGCAAATCTATTGTAAGAGACAAAGATGGATACTATATATTAGTAAAAGGGTAATGTTTCAAGGAGAAAGAACAATCATAAACATTTATGCAACAAACCAGGGTGCCTCAAAATACATGAGGCAAACAGTGGAAAAACTCAGTGGAGAAATAGATGCCTCTACAATTATAGTGGTGGACATTAATACACCATTATCCCCATTAGACAGTACATCTCAACAGAGAATCAATAAAGAAACAAAAACCTTGAATAATACATTAAAGGATATGGACCTAATAGACTTATACAGAACACTACACCCAAATACAGTGGGATATACGTTCTTTTCAAGTGCACATGGATCATTCTATAAGATAAGAACACATGCTAGACAACAGAAAAATTCTCAATGAACTCAGAAAGATGAAATTGTGGAAAGTAATTTCTCTGACCACAAAGGAATGAACCTGGACATCAGTAAGGGCCAGAGAACCAGACTAGGTACAAATATATGGAGGTTAAATAACACACTCTTAAACAAACAGTGGGTAAAGGAGGAAATCTCAAAGGAAATCAGTAACTATCTTTAAATGAATGAAAATGACACTACAATATATCAAAACCTATGGGATTCAGCAAAAGCTGTATTGAGAGGGAAATTCATAGCCATAAATGCATATATCAGAAAAGAAGAAAGAGCTAATATTGAAGACCTGAATGCACACCTGCAGGAATTAGAAAAATAACAATACACTAACCCCAAATAAATAGAAAAAAAAAAAGAAATAAGAAATATTAGATCAGAACTGAATGAAATAGAAAATAAGAAAGCACAAGAAAAAAATAAAACCAAAAGCTGGTTCTTCGAGAAGATCAATAAAATTGATAAATCCTTAGCTAGACTAACAAAGAAAGAAAGAGAGAAGATGCAAATACACAAAATAAGAAATGAGGAAGGGGTTATCACCACTGACCCCACGGAAATAAAGAGTACCATAAAAGGATAACTTGAAAAATTATATGCCAACAAGAATGATAATTTAGAGGAAATGGGCAAATTCCTAGAAACACACAAGCAGCCTACATTGACAAAAGAAGAAATTGATGAACTCAACAGATCAATGACATGTAAAGAGATAGAATCAGTCACCAAAAACCTCCCAAATAAGACCAGATGGCTTCACAGGTGAATTCTACCAAACATTCCAGAAAGAACTAACACCAATCCTGCTTAAACTCTTCCAAAAAATAGAAGTAGAAGGAACATTGTCTAACTCATTCTATGATGCCAACATTACCCTAATACCAAAGCCAAAGACACCACAAGAAAGGAAAATTACAGACCAATCACTCTATTGAGCCTAGATGCTAAAATCCTCATCAAATTCTTACTAATCATATTCAACAACGCAACAAATGAATTATACACCAAGACCAAGTGGGTTTCATCCCGGGTATGCAAGGATGGTTCAACATAAGAAAATCAATCAATGTAATACACCACATAAACAGATAAAAAAAAAAACCTCATTATCATCTCTATAGACACAGAAAAAGCATTTTACAAAATACAGCACCCTTTCCTGATAAAAACACTGCAAAAGATAGGAAATGAAGGAAACTTTCTGAACATGATAAAGGGCATATAAGAAAAACCCACAGCAAACATCATATACAATGGTGAAATCCTAAAAGTATTTCCTCTAAGAACAGGAACAAGACAAGTATGCCCACTATCACCCCTCCTATTTAACATTGTCTTAGAAGTACTTGCTCAAGTATTGAAGCAAGATAAAGAAATAAAAGGCATCCCAATTGGAAATGAAGAAATAAAAATTTCAATATTTGCAGATGACATGATCCTTTACATAGAAAGCTGTGAGAAATCTACAACAAAGCTTCTAGAACTTATAAATGAGTTCAGTAAAATCACAGGTTATAAGGTCAATGTGCAAAAATCAGTAGCATTTCTTTACACCAATAATGAGCAATCTGAGGAAGAAATTAAAAAATCATTTACAACAGTATCTAAAATAATCAAATTTCTAGGATAAATTTTAACTAAAGATGTAAATGACATAAACAGAAAGCTACACAGCACTGTTAAAGGAAATCAAATAAAACTTAAATAAATGGAAGAATATTCCCTGTTCATGAATAGGAAGACTAAATTTCATTAAGGTGTGTATCCTACTCAAACTAATATACAGATTTAATGCAATCCCAATAAAAATCAATACAGCATTTTTTACTGAATTGGAAAAACCACAAAATTTATTTGGAAGGGCAAGATGCCCTGAATAACCAAAGACATATTGAAAAAGAAAAATGAAATCAGAAGAATCACACTACCTGATGTTAAAACATACTACAAAGCTACAGTGGTCAAAACTGCATGGTACTGGCAGAAGGATAGACATACTGACCAATGGAAATGAATTGAGAGTTCTGACATAGATCCTCACATATACAGTCATCTGATATTCTACAAGGCCACCAAGCCCACTCAACTGGGAGAGAATGGCCTCTTCAACAAATGGTGCTTGGAGAACTGGATATCCATATCCAAAAGAATGAGAGAGGAACACCATCTCACACCTTATACAAAGATCAACTCAAGATGGATCAACGATCTAAATATAAGTGCCAAGACCATAAAGACCTTGAAAATAATGTAGGGAAGCATCTACAGGACCAAGTAATAGGAAATGGCTTCATGAACTTCACACTCAAAGCACCAGGCGCGAAAGAAAAAATAGATAAATGGGACCTCCTCAAAACTAAAACCTTTTGCACCTCAAAGGAGTTTGTCAAGAAAGTGAAAAAACCGCCTACCAAATTGGGAGAAATTATTTGGTAACCATATATCTGATAGGAGCCTAATATCCAGCATATATAAAGAAATCCTATATCTCAAAAATAAAATGACAAACAGCCCATTTTAAAAATGGGCAAGTGATTTGAACAGACACTTCTCCAAAGAAGAAATAAAAATGGTTAAAAGCACATGAAAAAATGCTCAACATCACTAGGTATATTAGTCAGCCAAAGGGGTGTTAATGTGAAATACCAAAAATGGGTTGCTGTTTATAAAGGGTATTTATTTGGGGTAGAAGGACACAGTTACAAGGCCAGAAAGTGTAAGTTTCTTCTCTCACCAAAGTCCACTGCCATGTTTTGGAGCAAGACAGCTGCCGACGTTTGCTAGGGTTCAGGTTTCTTAGGTTCCTCTCTTCCCGGGGCCGCGTTTCTCTCCGGGCTTAGCTCCTGGGTCCTCCACAAGGTCAGCTGTAGACGATCAGGCAAACAGCTTGCTTCTCTCCTCCTGGGGCCTTCTCTCCAACATCAAAACTGCTTCTCAAAAACTTTTTCCTCTGTCCTTTGCCTTGGCTTTTATATTCGATTTCCCCACCCACCAAGAGGTGGGGCTCAACACCCTACTGACATGGCTCAGTCAACGCCCTAATCATAATTTAATCATACCCGGATTAACAGATCCGTTTACAAGCATGATCCAATTATATTTTTGGAATTCATAATTACATTAAATTGGCCAATGGCTACACTAGGTATTGGGGAAATGCAAATCCAAACTACAATGAGATACCATCTTACACCTGTTAGACTGGTGGCCATTAAAAAACAGTGTTACAAGTGTTGGAGAGGATGTGGAGGAATGGGAACCATTATCTACTGCTGGTGGGAATGTAAAATGGTCCAGCCATTATGGAGGACATTCTGGCAGTTCCTTGAAAAACTAAGTATACATCTGCCCTATGATCCAGCAATTCCACTACTGGGTATATACTCAGAAGAACTCAAAGCAGGGACATGAACAGATATATGCACACCAATGTTCATAGCAGCATTTTTCACTATTGCCAGGTTGGAGTCAACCAAAATGCCCATCAACAGATGAATGGCTAAACAAAATGTGGTATTACATACAGTGGAATATTACTCAACTGTAAGAAGTAATACAGCACTAACTCACAGGATAACATGGATGAATCTTGAGGACCTTATGTTGAGCGAAGAAAGCCAGGCACTGAAGGACAAATATTACACAATCTCTCTGATATGAATTAAGCAAATCTAGCCAACCCAGAAAGCTAGAGACTGGAAGGTAGGTTTATAGGATATAGAAGGGGAAAAGAAGGTTGTGAACCAACGCCCATATGGGTGTAATCTAAGAAAAGGTGGTAGTGAGTATTTGGGCAGTGAAGGTATATGACAGGGGTGTAGGGATACTATTGGATTGGGTGGTACAAGCTTGACAGAGAGTAGGGTGGGGAGGATGGTCTGGGCAGTCCTTGGAACTGGAGGAAGGGTTGGAGGAGGGAGCAGGTGAAAACTGGGGATTGGTGGGCACATGGGTAAAACTACAATGATGAGAAAATCCTTTTGGCAATACGACAAGGAAGAGTTACTGGTTTAGGGTGTTGGATCGGGGGGGCATTTGGAACAGGGCACACCTGCGGCAGTCTTTGAGAGAATGTGTGAGTGATCATTTATCATAGTGTGCTATATCAGCAGGGGAAGACCCACATAATGAGTGGGAAGGAGTTGGACTCCCATGCTGGGGAGGCCCAATATGTTCTCAAACAGAGGGGACAGTGTCTATTGAGAGCATGGGTAGTTCCTAATAGGGGAGGACAAATTAGTGTGTCAAGCCCTCAGTGTTGTAACAAATATCTATGAACTTTGCCCTCCAAGGAGTGAAGCCTGGTGATCACCGTGGACCCCAAGGAGAGGAGGAGGGTGGAATAGGATAGATGGAAGAGGGGGTATTTATGGGGAAATGGAAGTGTTCTGCATGATCTTGCAATGATGGATACAGGCCATGTTAAATTTCATGAAAAATTTATAAGTCAATGGTCTAAAAATGTAAACCATAATGTAAACCATTGACCATGGTTAGTAGCTATGTTTCAATGTTTGTATATCAGTTGTAACAAATGTACAATCCACATGTTAAATGGTTATTAATAGGAAAGGGGGAAAAGGGGGAGGATGTTGGTTATATGGGAGTCCCAAATATTCTGTATGTAACTTTAATGGGACCTAAAACCTCTTTGAAGACAAAAATTAAAAATTAAAAAAAAAAGAAAGGCACTGGGAAGAAATGGAAGAAAATGCCACTGTATATACAAGACAACAAATATTACACTGATGAAAGGCATAAAGCCAAAAAAAATTTTTTTAATATTTTTCATTTCTTTTAGTATCCCATTTTTTAAACTTTATTTTAACTTTAGTTTTTCTAAATAATTATGTATTTTATTTCTTATGTTTAAACTTATCATTATTTCATTTTCCTGTTAATTGAATTTGGCAAATTCTTGGCTTCATTTTTGAAGAAGTTTTGGATCACAGAAGGGTTAGTTACAACTATGGTAGGAGAGGATCAGGGGTGTAGGGTGTCAGTGAAGGGGGATACATGGGAGGAAGTTCACCTGGACATACATATAAGGTATATAAATATGTTCAAATATACATGGGGCATTGCCACAGTGGGTAGAGATTCACACAACAGTTGAAGAATTGTTGAATCCCCATCCTGGGGAGCTCTGCCACATTCTCTAATGGAACAGCATCAATCCCCCAAGTACAGGGGCAATGACTAGGGAAGAAAGATGGTCCATTGATGGGCCCTTGATATTGACAACTATGCTTATGAGGCTTTTGCTTTTGTATCAGCAACTTGGCCTAGTGTTGTAGGGTGCCTAAGGATTACTTCCTGAGAAGCTCCTTGTTGCTCACATGTGGCCTCTCTCTAAGCCAAACTCAGCATGTGGATGCATTACCTTCCCTCCAGTGAGGGACATGACTCCCAGGAATAAGCCTCCCTGACACCAAGGGATTACTACCAAGCACTGGCTGGTGATACAACTGGAAAAAGACCTTAAATAAAAGGGGGACAGGTGAAGACAAATGTGTTTATATGGCTAAGGGACTTCAAAGTGAGTGGGGAGGTCATCAGAGAAGTAACACTTATGCATGTCTCAGCAGGATCTCATAGACAGCTAAAGTGAACACTAGCCCAAACAAGGGGGCTCCTGAGGGCTCCAGAGACACCCAGGTCCTACAGTCATGGTGGATAGCTCTGGCGTTTAGTGCCTTGCCAGTGGGCCCTACTTTTGAGATTGTGCTCCCAAGTGTGACAGTTTTGGACTCAGAAGTGACTTCTCTACACATGCCTCTTCTGTCCCTTTTGTTTGAACCTACAGTTGGTCCTGGAGTTGGTAGGTGTACATCCAGGAGACTTGAATCTCTGGGCTGTACATATGCTGGCTGGTCCTGAGCCTCAGTGGAGTTGCAGCACCTACTCTCCAGTTCATTGGAATCACCCAGGACAACTAACAAGGAGGTGAGGATGGACAACCATCACACTAAGGAACCAAGAGAGTCTACAACTGCAAGCAAGAGATTCCCATCCATCAGCTATATGGGATCGAAGTCCCCTCTCAATTAGAGGTGGAGGAGGCTTCACCATCCCAGAATCCTCAGGATTAGTGAATAAAATATGGATTAGAGTAGACTTATTGGTGTTCTACTATAGACTTTTGTGATTCTAGCAATGGAAGAAATTATATCATTTATGTGGAGACAGTGGCCACTGTAAGGCAGGGAGAGGGAAAAGGCAGTGTAATATGGGGGCATTTTCAGGACTTGGAATTGACCTGGATGACATTGTGGTGACAGACACAGGCCATTACATATCCTGCCATAGCCTACAGAATTGAGTGGGAGAAAGTGTAAACTACAATGTAAACTATAGTCCATGCTTAGTGGCAATGCTCCAAAATGTGTTCATCAATTGCAATGACTGTACCACACTAATGAAAGAAGTTGCTAATATGGGGAAAAGCGGGAAGTCTGGGGAATGGGGCATATGGGAATCCCTTATATTTTTTTATGTAACAATTTATGTAATCTAAGTATCTTTTAAAAATAAATTAAAAAAATAGATTTAAAAAAAGAAATTTGCAGATATGATAAAAATCCCATTCTGCAGCTGTATGACTTTGGGTAAGTCACTTAATTACTCTGTGCCTCAGTTTCCCCATTTTAAAAATGAGGACAATTACAGCACCTTCCACCCAAGATTGCCTGGAGGATGAAATGACTTAAAACATGTGAATCATGTAGAATAGGATGTGGTACATACTAAGCATTTATAGCCATGTATGTATAAACCCAAATAAATATTTTAGTAAAACTAATGTTAGGTGTAGACTACCATTGTGTATGAGCACAAAAATCTTATGGATGGAAAATCTATGGGTTCATCCCACCCTAAATCACGCAACAAATAATCTACCAGTGCTAAAAATATTCCATTTCTCCCAGTACTTTGTACTTGCCAACTGACAATTATTCTATTTGTTTCCTTTTAGTCCAATTACATAATTCACAACTATAAGTAAACTTTTCCGATCTAATCTTTCATTAATCTATCATGACTGATTTAAATAAGCATGGAAAGATTGAGTGCCAGAGGAGGTAGAGCTCATTTCCTGCAGACATAAAGACCTCAAAACCTTACTTTTTCATGAAAAAGCAGATCCTATATCAAATGTAGAAAAGCAGTTCTTCAAAACTTTAAGTTTACAAAAGAATGCTCTGGTGACAGAACAAACTGTGTTACCTATACACCTACATATTATTTTCAGTTAAAGATAAAAAACAAAACAAAACTTTAGTCATATAAAAAATAGATGAATTAGAAAATTGAACACAACTCCTAATGCAGTAAATGGTCCTCTAACAAGTTAGCTATTTCGAGACACCAATGTGCATTTCAAAAACAATATGCAAGTTGCAGCAATACCTGTGTCCAAAAAATCTATCAAAAATAGCCCGATGACTAAATCTCTAGTAGATTAGATATGGAAACCAGAATTTTCATTCTCTACCCACAGGGAGACGGATAAAACATCGGGACAGGGAAGCTGAAAATCAGAAGATTTCTTTTTCAAAGAAAAAATTTAAAAAGTTAAGATTTTTTTCTATATCATTGATTTCATTTCGGACACACGCACTGAGATACTGAGATCACCTCAGGTGTAAAATAAGCTAATTAAACACAGGCCCATCAAACACTGAGATTGGAGGGAGCTCAGGTTTGCAGAGCAGAGCAAGAGCATCAACAGAAGCGAAACCAGGCGGGGTCGCTGCTACTCCCAAGATAACCGGAACCCATCCCAGAGATTCCCAGATGGCAGAAGATGTCAATGCTTAGCAGCAATGAATAAGCGACTCACATTGCCCCGGGGATTCTCACAACGCCCAGGCTACAGAAGGGACGAACACAACTGCCAGGGCCAACGCCCAGCTCCTGTCCGACCGCCCTGCTCCCTGGGAGCTGTCTCCGCCGGCGAAGTGTGCCCCCAGCCGCGCCCTAAATTTGCCCTATAGGATCCCAAACTTTTCCTGGTTGGTTAAAAGGAAAATAAAGGATAGACGCTCTATTTGCGAGCCGGAGCTGGAATCTGGAATGCGGCTTGGGAAACTGCTTGGTATGCATCTCTCCGGATCCTCTGTGGGTGCGTGGGGAAAGGGGAGCTACCTCTGCGAGTCTTCTCCGACAGCAGGACCAGCCCCGCGCCCCTCACCACGGGCCAAAAGAAAGGTTTGTTGGAGTGGGAGAGGCGTGGGCTCCGGAAACCGCGCCCCGGAGCGGAGAGAGTGAGCTATCTCCTAGCCGGGCCTAGGTGCCCACATCCGCGGCGGAACCACCTGTGAGCCTGCGCGGCAGAAGAGGGGTGTACGCAAAAGGGGTTCCGGGGACAACGACGACCAGGGTAACCTCGCCTGGGAACCCGAAGGAGCCGTGGCTGCGCGCACCAAGCGCAGGCGGCCGCACTTACCGGAATCCTCCCCGAGGACGCGCCCACGGCGGGTGCGGGGCCCAGGCCGCAGCTCCACTCTGCCGCCTTCGCCTCCCTGGGCTTCCCTGCTCCGAGGCCCGGGCTCTGGCTCGGACTCGCACTCGCTGCCGCTCTCGCGCGCCGGGGTCGACTTTGGAGGAGACAGGGGCGGCGGTACCAGCGCGCAGCCTCTGCCGCACCCTGCCCCTTTGGGGCCCTCCCTCTCGCTTCTGTGAGGGTAGCGGGGCCACAGCGCACTCACTTCTTGCGCTCCGCATGCTCCACGTCTTCCGGGCGCCGAGGCCAATGCTGGGCGCCGAGGCCAATGCTGGGCGCCGAGGCCAATGCTGGGCGCCGAGGCCAATGCTGGGCGCCGAGGCCAATGCCGGCCGCCATGTCTTAGATTACTCCGCAGTGGGGACCCGGTTCAGGATTTATAGGGCAGCTAGGGCAGAGAGGAGAAATCATAGGGCTAGGTGTAGAGCCTGATTTCTGAAACCTGGAAGTGCTGCCAACTTTTGGGTCATCCCTGGCGGGTACCTCTTCCTCCTCTTCAGTTATCTGCAAATAGTAGTCTTATCAGTCACAACTTTCCTTAGGAGGCTACGTAAGGCCCTTTCCTACTCTATCTGGAGAGCAATGAACTGAGTGAGGCTTGTTGATTATTGGCAAGAATTCGGACCAAAGAGTGTGTGAAAAGAGACAAACCCATCACTGAAGGAAGCCCCTCTTACCCAGACCCTGTGAGCACCCCAGAACTGCCAAGAGGTGCGCACCACGTGAAGACTTGAGGCTTTTCACCTGGTGTTTTCCACTCTCCTTACCCTCCACCCTTTTCCTGTCCTTCACCCCAGGCCAGAGAAGTCTTCTTCTTGTCCTTGAGTTGAAGGAAACAACCCTTGAATCTTGAAAGCTTACTACCTCTGACTTAGAGTAAAACTGTTTTCTTCAGAACTCTGGGCTCATTCTCAGTAGTCAAGGGATGCACTGGCAATTTAGAAATCTCTTTTCTCTCATCAAAGCCAGGTATTCCAAATCAAGGATTTCAAGATCCTGTTTTGGAA
>JAQZBX010068746.1:0-15714 GCA_029593785.1 Cabassous unicinctus | reverse complement strand
GAGGAATCCAAGAAGCCTGAACCCTGGGCAAATGTCGGCAGCTGTCTTGCTCCAACATGTGACATTGGACTTTGGTGAGGGAAGAAACTTATGCTTTATGGCCTGGTATCTGTGGACTTCTACCCCAAATAAATACCCTTTATAAAGACCAACTCACTTTTGGTATTTCACATTAGCACCCCTTTGGCTAACTAATACACCTATGTAGTTACATTTGCCCATGTTCTTTTTCTTTTATTCCAGTCTGAAGGGCTCATTTTAGCATTTCTTGTAGACTAGGTTTTCTGGTAATGATCTCTTTCAGCTTCTATCTCTAAATTTCTTAAGCTGTTCTTCATTTTTGAAAGATAATTTTGTAGATACAGAATTCTTGGTTGAAAGTTTTTTCTTTACGGACTTTAAATATGCCATCCCAATGTCTTCTGGCCTCCATGGTTGTTGTTTTTTTGTTTTGTTTGGTTTGGTTTGGTTTGGTTGTTGTTGTTTTGTTTTGTTTTTAAATCCCTTGTGTGTGACAAGTCACTTCTCTCTTGCTGCTTTTGAAATCCTCTTTGTCTTTGGATTTTTACAGTTTCACTATAACGTGTCTTTGTGTAGCTCTCTTAGAGGCTATCCTGCTTGGAGTTCCTTGAGCTTCCTGGATGTGTATATTCATGTCTTTCATCAGATTTGGGGAGTTTTCAGGCATTCTTCCTTAAACACTTTTTCTGCACCTTTCTCTCTCTCTTGTCCTTCTGGGACCCCAGTGATACACTTGTTAGCACACTTGATGGTGTCCCACTGGCCCTTCAGGTTCTGTTCACTTTTCTTCAACTTTTTTTCTTCTCTGCTCCTCACACTGGATAATATCAATTGCCTTTTCCTCAAGTTCGCTGATCTTTTATTCTGCCTGTTCAAATCTGCTATTGAATCCATCTAATGACTTTCTCATTTCGATTACTGTACTTTGCAGTAAAAAAAAAAAATTCTGCCTGATTGTTTTTCAGTTTCTATGTCTTTATTTTTCTATGTCTTAATTTTGTTCAGACAATGTTTTCCTAATTCCCTTTAGTTCTTTATATATGATTCTTTTAGGTCATTGAGCCTACTTAAAATGTTGATGTAAAATCTTTGACTAATCATTCCAATATATGAGCTTTCCCAGGCATGGTTTCTGACAAGCCTTTTTTTTTCCTGTGAATGTGCCATACTTTCCTGTTTCTTTGAGTGTTTGTAATTTCTGTTGAGAACTGGATATTCTGAGCATTTTCTTGTTATAACTCTGGAAATCTAGTTTTCCTACCCCTCTGGGATTTCTAGGGTTTTTCCCCACTCCTCTGGGATTTCTAGGGTTTTCCCCCCACTCCTCTGGGATTTCTAGGATTTTTTGTTGTTGTTGAGGACTGGAGCTGTTAATTTGTGCCTTTTCAAACTATGTTTTACTCCCAAACAGGAAATGGAAAGAGAAAAAAGAGGGGGAAGGAAAGGTGCTGCCTCTTTAAGAGTCCTCAGCTGCTTTTGCCCAAAGGGGTGGAACAATGTCTGCCCTCCCAGGTGACTCCCTGTGGTCTGCGGCAGCTGGTCAAAAGCAGTGCTCAGTGAGCAGACCACACACCCCAAAGCTTGGGGTCTGGTTCTTTATGCCCCACCCAGGCCCTAGCAAGCTGCCCCAGGAGCCCAGGCTCCATCACCCCTGCTGCCAACAGGGCTGGGGAAAGGGGGCTGGAGCCCCTGTGTGGAGGGTGGAACTCACTGGCAGTTACTGCAACTTACCCACCTCTTCCTCCCACTCCTGCCTGGATGCCGCGTAGTGCCCCACTAGACACCAGAGTTCAAAAATGGTGGATCCACACAGTTCCTGACTTCCCTTTGGAGACTGGTTCTTGGTCATTTCTTTATCCTCAACGTCCCACTGAGGTGGTGCACAGGAAATGTTTTCTGAATGAATGAATGAATGAATGGACGCGTTTCTCCTTGGAATCCGTCTAGTACCATAGCGAGTTCAGGCAGACGTTCAAAGCTGAAAGCTCTTCTTCTGGCTTAGCCCAGGGGTTCTCAAAGTGAAGCCCGGAGGGGGCAGTCAGCAGCTGGGCCGACTGGGGCTCTGCTTTAGGAACTGTTAACGTCCTCCTCGAGCAGCCCAGCCCCTTCTCCTGACTTCCCTGCCTTGGTCGCATCGCCGGCTTCTACCCACTTACCCCAGCTCAGTCTCCAGGGACGCCACCCCCAAGGCCCTCTCCTCCTCGGCCTAGTGCACCTCTGCCGAGGCCTCCGCATCCCGGCTGGTATCTGTTTGCCTTCTCCTGCCCAGCAGGAGGCCATGGATCTTAAATCCAAGTTGAAGAAAATAATACGCAGGTGACAGGGTCATGAGGGTTTTCTGAGAAATGCATGCGAGGACTTAAACTTTAAATACTATATAAAATGTGGGAAGGTTGCTGCTGTTCCAGCTGAGCACAGGGGCAAACAGGCATTCATTCATTCATTCATTCATTCAACAAGCATCCGCCGAGGCCCTGCTCCAGGCCCTTGCATGCCCTGGGATGTGGCAGAGAGATGACCCGTGTCCCTCGCGGAGCTGACGTTCCCGTGGGAGAGATGGGAAAAAAGGAACAAGCGCACACGTGCTCCATCGGGGGCGATAAATCAAAGACAAAGAGGGGTGGGGTTTGCGAGGGCAGCCGCGCCGTTGAGGGGGCGGCCTCGCCAGGAAGGCACCGTCTGAGCAGAAGCCTCAGTGAAACAGCTGGGCAGGCAGGGGGTCTCGGGGAGCAGGGCCCGGGGCAGGGGGCCCGGCAGGGGCCAAGGCCCTTCAGGAGAGTTGAGCTCGGGCAGCCACGAGTGGGGCAGAGGAGGACGGTGAGGGAGCTCCGAGGGCAGCGGCCGCAGGGCCCAGGCCTGGCAAGGGCTCTGGGCTTTGCTCCAGCTTTGGTGGGTGCCCTCGGGGAGAGAGCAGGAGAGGGCCGTGGTCTGTCGACTGGGGCGGGGGGCTCAGCCCCAAGCAGCCACCACGCAATGGGCCCGCCGTGGACACACAGGAGGCAGATGTCAGCCACGGAGTCCACGTCCTGGAGGAGCGTGAGCAGATGAGCCCCTTCCTCACCTGGGCTGTGGGAGTGGGGGGCAGTAGCCCCCTCCCAGGGTGGCTGAGAGAATTGGGCTCTGACCTGCCTCCTTGTTCTAAGCGGGCGTGTTGTGTCGTTCCAGTAGCTCTCCCCAGACGAGGGGCCGCTGGGGTGAGAGAAGCAGGACAGGTGCTGGGCCCCCAACCTGGGCCCCATGGACGGCTGCCCACCTGAGTCTCGCTGAGTTGCACAGCAGCCCTGCCCTGAGGACCGCCTCAGCCTCGGCTTATCCTTGGGGCTGCAGAGGCTCCAGAGAAGCAACTCGCCCGAGGGCTTCACAGCAAACCAGTGAAAGAGCCAGGGTGAGAATCCGACTTTCTGACCCCAAGCCCGTTGCCCTCTGCCCTGCCCGGCCTGGCCGCCCTTTGCCGCCGCCTCTGGGAAGTCAGTGGCCTCACTTGGTCACAGTCCGAGGTGTGGTCAGCGCAGCCCGTGAGCCGCGGAGGCCCCAGAGGCCTCAGCCCTGGCCCATCACACAGACTCGGTGGGGGAAGTGGGCCCTCAGCCGTCCCTGGTCCTGGCGACTGTCACCTGGGCTCAGAGTGCCAGTTCCATAAGGCGGAGCTAGCACGGCGCACCTGGAGCCGCCCGCTCTGAGAGGCCAGGTGCAGCTGATGCGCCGGGGGAAAGACCACCGAACCGCCAGCAGGTTCCCCACTTTTTCTCTGCTACCTGCTGGCCCAGGTCCCCGACACGGGCGTGAGTGCAGACAGAGAGAGATTAGGGAGCAGTGCCCCAGCCCTGGCTGGAGGAACAGTGAAAGGGACTATTTACACTTGGGGTCTGGGGACGTTCCCGTTTTTCTCCATTTCTCTTTTTACCAGCTCTCGGGCTGCAGCAGCAGCTGTACCAGCTCCGGCGACGGGGCCGCAGATGCCTGAGATACTGGGGTGGGGGGACCCTCTCTTTCCAATCCAGGGGGCAAAGGTCCCAAGAGGGGGTGCTGCTTCCTGTTCTCCCACCCCTCAGCCCCACCCTCAGCCTGTCACAGGAAGTGCGCAGCAGATCAAGTAACTCCAGTCCCAGGTTTCTGTCCAGAAGACCGAGAACAGGGCCCCAGAGAACCCGAGTGGGCAGCTGACGCCTGAGGTGTGTGCGACCACCTGGGCCTGCCCCTGCCCCGCAGGCCAAAGACGCTGAGGTCCGCACTCAGGCGTCGGCGCCCTCTCAGGCCAGGCTGGCCACTGGGCAGCCACACAGGACACAGCTAAGTAGCACCACTGAGACCTTGAAAGGGAGCCCGCCTTGAAACCACGACCCACTGAAGACCGACCAGGACCCGGGACCCGGGCCCAGCCAGGCCGATGGCGGAACCAGAAGTACCAGTGTCCTCTGGGTCGCACTGCATGATGTCTAAATGTCCAGGGTAAGTCCACAATTGCTCAGCACACAGGGGTACCCGGCCCGTGTGCGGGAGGACAGTCCAGGGCCAGCGACGCCCGAGAGCTCCCACAGGACTATCTGGTGGAGACTCTAAAGCACCGCCAACAAAATTAACCCACGAAGAAAGGCAAACAGTCTTGAAAGGAAGACAGAAAGTCGGCAAAGAAGAGAGAGAAGCACCGGGTGAAGACCTTAGAGCTGAGCCACGTACAAGCCCCGGCGTGGGCCAACGGCAGAGTGGAGAGGGCGGAAGCGCCGGGCTCCTGAACGTCGGTGGAGGGGATGCTCCGAGCAGAACACCGGAGAGAAAAGACGGGAAACGAGCGGCACTCAGAGCCGTGGGGCAGTAAGGAAAGGCCTAAGGCTTCTGTCGCTGGCGTCCCAGGAGGACAGGAAACGAGCACAGTGCAGGACAAACACTTGAAGAGGTAATGGCTGAACTGGAAACAACCCGAATGTCCGTCAGGGTGGCTGGAGCACCCCGGGCTGCCCCCACCTGGAAGGCCGCGCAGCTCTGGGAAGGCGCGAGCACTGTGCCGCCCGAGCCTCGCTGCAAGGCCTTGTCAGATGATCCCCCCACGCGACCTCGTTCTCCAAGGCGAGCGCCACGAGCAGAGCGGCTCGGAGGCTGCCAGGGCCCAGGGCGACACGGCGGAGCTCGCGGGTGGGGGACGCGCTGCGCACACGTGGTACGATTCAGCAGTACACCGGGCCACGCTTGCTGTGTGAAAAATCATTAAAAGATGACGCTGGGCTCAGGGAGGGCTCCTGGGGAAGGCGGCAGGTCATCACCCACGGGATTCTGTTTCGGGAAAAGCCACCGCCGCGCGCCCCAGCACTGCACGTCCACGTGCGCCCTGCACACCACGGGGCCAAGGGGGTGAGCACTTACCACCCCCGGAGCGACGGAGCCCCTGGAGGCTTAGAGAGGAGAGTCCCCGGACCGAGTCCACACACGCGTGTGCATGTCACACGCGCACACGCGCATGCACACACGCGTGCACACACATGCATGTCATCTTCCATCCGTGCGCATCCTTTGCCTGCACATGCCGCGTCCCACCCAACAGCCTCCCTTTGCTGTGCAGCCGGGCGGGGAAGGGCCCTGCGCGGTCGGACACGGCGGCTCTGGCGAGTGGGCGCTGCCAGGGAAGCCGAGCCCCGAGGAGGCAGCCCCTCTCCAGGCACCATTCTGGGCTTGTGCTCGGGCACCAGGCTGGGCCCAGGGGGCGTCCTGGGGAGGGCCACAGACCTGGGTCCCGCCTGCCCCCCACCCGCGGCGACCCTGCTGAGCCTCGGTTTCCTCTGCTGCAAAACCAGACTCGGCATGAGGAGAGCAGAGGGACGGGAAGGCGGGAGACGGGGCCCGCCGAGCCAGGTGGTCAGCTGTGAAAGGGGACACCCGCACCCACGCGCCCACTTCCCCTCACACGCCCTCTCACACGTGCACACGCACCCCTCACCCACGCGCCCACTTCCCCTCACACACACAACCTCTCACACGTGCACACGCACCCCGCACCCACGCGCCCACTTCCCCTCACATGCCCTCTCACACGTGCACACGCACCCCGCACCCATGCGCCCACTTCCCCTCACACACCCTCTCACACGTGCACATGCACCCCTCACGCACACACGCACTTCCTCACACACATGCACACACACTCACACACCCACACACACCTCGCACGCACACCCCTGCACAAGCTCCCAGCCCCTCACACGCACACACACAGCCCCTCCCGCCGCGCTCCCAGGGAGCTCTGCACCCGCAAGCTCCTCGTGCGATGCACCTGCTGCTGTTTAAATGCTTGCAGAAGGTGGCAGCTTGGCGTCAGGACGGCAGTGCGTGTCCTGGTTTAGCCCCACCCGTGTGTAAATCAGGAGCGTCTCGGGATGGCTGGAGCCTGGGAGTCCGTGCAATGCCTCGTTCACTCAGCAAGCACGCGCGAGGCCCCCTGGGCGCTGCCACATGCTGGCCGGGGGTGCCGAGTGAAGGCGTGTCGCGGCCCCCATGGGGACCAGCCCAGCAGGGGCGAGCCCGCCCAGAGACGGGAGCAAGGCCGCGGAGGCCGGCCCCGATGGCGCCCACCTCAGCGCTGCGGGGCCTGGCTCTGCCGCAGCCCCCTCCTCATCCGTACCCCACCCGCCACACTCGAGCCCACCTTCCCCCTCTGGAGCCAGCGGCCTCCCTGTGAAATAAGAGCCAGCCCAGCTGACATCCGGAGCCTCCCTGGCCCTCATGCCGGGCCCATAAATCTTTGTTTCTTTTAAACTTGGAATATTTGAGATTCCACGGGATGCCCTGTTGAACTTTTCCAGAACTATTTCCTGAGTGGCAAATTCTTGAGCCTACTTCAAAATGCATCTTCCTTCTGTTCTGCTTTCTCTCCTGACCCTTCGTCCCTCCCGCTGCCCTGAAACTTCTCTGGCACACAGGGAAGCCTGCAGCCTTCTGAGCTGCTTCCTGGAGGGGCCTCAGTGAGAAGCTGAGAGCTTTCACCTTCCATCTCAGGGAGATGAGAGGAAAGGGGCCTCCATGGAGATGGCTTCCTTCGTGCGCGTCATCTGGGGAAACACCTCCTCCAGGAAGGGCCCCTGACCACCACCTCTACCTAGAGCAGAGTAACTTGGCCAGCACTTGTCAAGCTTCTGTGGTGAAGAGCTAACATACAAAAGACCGACATGGGACCCCACTGTGCGTGGCCAGCGTGGGATTCCCCACGTGAGCCCAGAGTCTCATGCCGGGTCTGTGCTCTGCTTAGCCCAGTGAGTCTCTGATACATGCCCAGGGGGCACCGCAAGGCCAGACCCCTTTACGTGGGTCTCACTCTCCATTCTGTCCTTGTGGACCAGTAGAAATCCGTGACCACGGCGCCATCCACCAGGCTATCTGCACCGTCTCCCCCTAAAGTATCAGTCAGCGAGGGCGCATGCCGCGTCCTTCCAGCTCCGTGCGCCCGGTC
Organism: Cabassous unicinctus; assembly: GCA_029593785.1. Taxonomy (NCBI): domain Eukaryota; kingdom Metazoa; phylum Chordata; class Mammalia; order Cingulata; family Chlamyphoridae; genus Cabassous; species Cabassous unicinctus. Next base: position 8,258 of record JAQZBX010068746.1, on the reverse strand, counting down.
CCCCGCAGAGGGCCACATGACCAAGGACAAAAGTCTGGTTGAAAGTGAGTGACGAATGAGTGAACGAAGCAGCCATTTGATGAGCGAGGAGCAGGGAGAGGCGGAGCAGCTCTGGCTGGCGGTCTCGGAGGTGCCTTGTGCGCGCTGGGCACTGACCGTATTGGCCACGGGCATGCAGGGATCCTCACCCTGTGGCTCGCCTGTGGGCTTGGTTTGGGCAGTTTGTCACAGTATGCATGACTTTTTCCTGGTTGGTCTGAACTTTTTGTGACTTGATTAAGAAATCATTCTCCAGCCCAAGGTCTTCAGAATGGCCTCCTCTCTGTCCTTCTAAATCGGTTGAGTTTTGATTCTCCTATTTAGGTCTCTAATCCATGCAGAATTTGTGTGCGAGGTATAATATAGAGACCTAGCTTGTGTCCTGTCCATATGGATAAGCAATCAGCCCAGCCCGATTTAGACAGACGCCTGCCGTTCCCTCACCAAATGGTAGTGGGAAGCCAATGTGAGCTGTCTGCCTCAGGACCTGAAGTGCCCTCCTTCACCTCCTCCTCCCGGCTAACTCCTATTCATCCCTCAATACCCAGCTGCATGCTCACTGCTCCCAGGAAGACTTCCCTGATGCCTGACCTGGGTTTGGTGCCTCCTCTGGGCTCCCACGGCCTCTCTGCTTCCCTGTCACAGCAGAAAGCACATGGAAAGGACAAACGTGTCATTCATACCAGGTTGAACCCTGCTTCCCTTCCAGCTGTGTCACCTGGTGCAAGCTCTTTGACTTCTCTCAGTTCGGTTTCCTTATTTACAAAATGCTAATACATGCCTCCTGGGTTGTTGCAAGTCTTTATAAGCTGCCTGGCCCATCAGGAGCACTCTGTAAAGGATCATTGCGATTGCTACAACAACCTGTAGCACAGGGGTCCCCTGTGTTGGGGAATGGCACGCAGCCGCCCTGCCCTGCGGGTTAGAGCACAGCTTCCAGGGCCACGATGTCGGGAGGGAAATGAGCCTGCGGTCCACGTGGCCCCCCACCGTGGAAAACCAGCCCTGGCAGCCACCCCCAGTGGAGGCACAAGACACGGCCGCCTGGAAGGACTTCTCCAGGTGCCCGCACAGCGTCTGGATTCCATTCCGGCTGAGCACGCTCTCCGGGCCCTGGCGCAGGGGTGGGGCTCAGTGCAGGTGACTGGGCGGGGGAGGCGAGCCCTGGCCCTGCCCCTCGCCGTGCCCCTTGCCCCTGCCGGCCCGTCACCCCACCAGGATCAAGGCCAAGCAGGCTCAGCCTTGGACCCAGGCCTCTGACTCCCTCTCCGGTGTCAAAGGTCAAATTGGGAAGTGGAAATTTGAAAACCATCCATTCTTCCAGCAATAATTCATCCGGACCTTTCTGTGTCCAGCCCTGTGCTAGGAGTGGGGGCGGGAGGTCAGACGGAGGCCCAGCCCTGCCCTCCACCTGCATGCTGACCCAAATCGTGGCCACGCCCATGGCAGAGAGGTGCTGGCGTGCCCTGGGGAGGCCACGCGGCCACTAGCCTGCCAGCCCAGGGGCTCTGTCCACACCCACCCGGCGTGTCCAGACGACCAGGCAGAGCCAGACCCGCCCTTCAAGCGAAAGGCAGGGCGGCCCCTTGCCAGGAGCCCCGGCTTTGGTGCCAGGTTGCCGTGCCCTCCCTGCCTCCCCCTCCCTCCCTTCCTTCCTTCTTTCCTCCTCGGTGCCTCGATTTCCTCATCTGCAACATGCAGATCACGACAGCGCCCACCTCTCAGGGATGTGGAGATGAAGTTGGGGCTGAGGAAGCCTTAATTAACCCTTCCCTCTCAGCCTAACCAGGACTGGCACCCACTGAAAGTCAGAGAAATCAGGCAGATGGGAAGGAACATATCAGCTTGGTTGCTTTTAAAAAACTTGAAAATGCTGGATCCAGAAACGTGGCTGGGATGTGCGGGGATAACGGCTTTCTGATGGAGCCCCAGGGCTGGGCCCTGCCTGGTCTCGGGCAGCCCTGCCACCGCAGGCCCTGTCCGCAGACCCAGCTGGGAGGAGCCGCCCACGCTCCGCAGGCGATGCAGACGTCAGGTTCCAAAGGAAGGGGAAGGGAAGGAGCCAGGCCGCACCCACCAGCGTGCTCGCACCAGGTGCCTCGTTTCTCCCAGCAGGGGCGAAGCCAGGGCAGGGCTGGGCCCAGGAGGGTTTAGGGAAAATGCCTCCTTAGGGAGACTGGTGATGACGATGCATTCTGCAGCTTACCGTCCCACCCCAAGCACTGCCGGCGTGTGCATATGTGTGCACATATATGCTTTATATAAATGTGTGCATATGTTTATAAAGCGCCCACAGAGGCAGGCACAGAGAAAGTGCCCAGCGGCTCTTAGCTGCTACCAGTATCACCGCTCTTTACCAAGCCCTACTGTGTGCCGGGCCCATGGAGAAGCTGAGCAGAGGGACGGTGCTCCTTCTTCAGGTCCAGGATGCATGCCTTCTAATGCCCTTACTTCTTTTTATCACCTTACTGCACTGGCAATAAGGAAAGCGTTGAAAAGAGGTGGTGAGAGACTCAGATGGGGAAACCGAGGTCCCAAGGAAAGGGGCTCTCCCAGGGCCACTGACAGAGCCGGGGCCCAGCAGGGAGACCATGCAGCCCCTGTCCAGCAGGGCTCTGTCTGTCCAGTGCTTCGACGACGCCTGTGGGTGGCTCCAAGAGCACCTGGTAAGCGGCTGGGTGAGCCGTCCCCGGATAAGTGCCAGGCGCCTGCTCGCCCGCGGAGTATATTCCGTCCCTCACACCCAGCTCACGCAGCCCTGACTGAGCCCGGACGCGGTGCCGGGTGTGGGGTGGTCGCTCTGTTTTCCTAGAGCAGGGCTTCAGGTCCTCGATGCTCCCCTTCACCCACCTGCCAGGGGGAATGGCACTCTCACACACACACGCATACACACTCTCACACACCTAAGCATACACACACCGAGTAACTTCGGCTTTCACGTGGAGCATGCTGTAACTGGGAAAACATTAATCAAATTCACCAGGCTCTCACTGAGCCCCTCCTGGGCTCCGGACCCCCGCAGGGCCCTGGGTGGGGTGGGGCCCCCCAGGACTCTTATCATGCCAGACACGCTGGCCAGGAGGGCTGGGTGGCCCCTGAGGCAGCAGCCAGGCCACCCATCTCCTTACCCGAGGTAACCCTGGGACAGAAATGGGGTTTAGGGGCCAATGACCCCACAGCGGGGCCCACTGCCACCCTACGTGCAGATTGTCAGGGTCGGAAGGACCCGGAGAAAATATTAGACTAGTCCACAGCAGCCCCTCTGTTTTACAGGTGGGGAGTCTGAGAGTTCCAGAAACACCTCGCCTGGGACAGCGCAGCAGGGAGGCTCGGGGGCTGGCTTCCACGGCGGCTGCGCAGAGGCCTGCCTTCCCCGGAGCCTCCTCTGTGCCCGGGCTTGGGCACACCCTCCGGCTTTGTTTTTGTACCTAATGATACAAAACCCAGCCAGGTACCCAGACCCATCAGCTTTTAACACTTTCCCACTTTTGCTATCTTACTATCTGTCTGTCTGTCTGTCTGTCTGTCTATCACCTATCCACCTATCATCTATCTATCATCTACCTATTTTCTAAACATTTGAGAGCAGGTTGCACACATCATGCTCCTTGAACACGTAGTACCTCCGTGTGCATTTCCTAGGAACAGGGATGCTCACTTTCGTAAGCACTAAAGTGCAGCTATCAGGTTCACGCGACCTGGCATTGACATAAAGCTTATCGTCTACAGCGATGTTCCCCCACGTCCCACTCGTGTCCCTTCGGGCCTTTTCTCCATTATTACACCCAGGCCAGGGTCGTGTCTTGCATTTCATTCCCTTGTCTGCTTAGTCTCTTTTTTAATTGTCAGAACAAATATACCACATACAATTCCCACCACTGCCCGGCACACCACCATCCAGTGGGATTAACTGCAGCCACGATGCTGTCGGCAGAGCGCTCCCACCTCCCTGAGGGGAACCCTGCACCCACACGCATTCACCCCTGCCGCCTCCTGCCTCTCCGAGCTCGCGTGCTCAGTTACTTCTCACGAGGGGCCCCTCCGGCTCGCCGTGGCCCGCGCCCTGCGAGCAGGGGTTTCACACCTCACAGCCGAGAGCCGAGGTCGCTGCCAGGGGCCACGGCAGGCCTGGAGACCCGCCGTCCGGCCCAGAGCCCACGAGGCCCTGGCCCCCAGCACCTCCACTTGCCTTCGTTCCGGGAGGGCCCCACGGGCTCCCCGCTCTGCTGTGCCACACTTTAGCCTGGAGGCACAGAATCGGCCTCCCCTCGCCAGTGCCAGCGTCGGGAAAGGGTGCTTTCAGGTCAGAAACATTCCTGAACAGGATTCAGTTCTTGGAAGGCATTTTTCCCTTGTCTGCCAGGAGCAAGGAAAGCTGTTCCCCAGGCTCACAGCCCTGCCAGATGCTGTGCCTCGTGGAAACCCTGCGAGAAAGAGGCCCCTCCCAGCTGGGCCTGCTGCTGACGTGGCCTCTGGCCTGGGAGAAAGGGAGCTCGGCCCTCCAGAGGCCCATCCGGGGACAGGCCACGAGTGCCTCTCCTGGGGCTGGAGGCCGTCCTTGCAGGGCCACAACCTCAGCGGATCGCCAACCTCAGGGCACTCAGAGCCAGAAGGGCCCCAGAGGCCACCTGGCCTGTGGCAGCCCTCAGGTGGGGCCTGGTCCAGGGAGGGCAGGAGCGTCTCGCAGCAGGCAGCCAGGGTCAGCACGGGCACGCCTCGCCACCTCCCAGCCTCGGGAGATGCCGTCTTCCCTTCCCAGCGGCTGCCGTCCCTCCTCCTCCCTCCCCCCTGCTGGGGGAGGCTGAGACCCCACACGGGTCTGGTCTTGACACACCATGATCACCGCAGATATGAGTCTTTAAATGACTTTCTGGATGAATCATAGTGTGTGTCTCCTGCAGGCTCCTGCCCTCCAGCTCACCCACCAGACAGCGCCCCGCTGACTCCTTTTCTAAAGCTCGGCAGTAGTTCATTGGCTGATCAGGGCCACTGGGCATAAATACCACGAGAGCAACTTTACCTGTGTCTGGGGCAGCTCTGGGCCCCAGAAGACCGAGCCTGAACTGTACCGAAAGCCGACGGATAACTCAGATTGACCAAGTGCCCAGCACCTCCTGCAGCTGGTTTTTCTTTTGAGTTCATTCTCTTCCCAGACAGTAATGAACCAGGTGACAGAGCACCGCCATCAAGAAGAGGCTTCCATCTGTACACCGTACCTTCCTCAAGGTTTAAAATTGGCTAGAAGAAGAGACGCAAGACTGCTCAAGAGCTATGTGCCCAGAGGAGCCTCCCAATGACAAGGTGACATTGTTAAGATGTGCAGTATTGCCAACGCCACCAGTGACCCCCACTCAGGACATGGTGTCTGGCCCTTGGAGGATCCCGGCTCAATAGCCTCTTGTTGGGTAGAAGGGAGGGAGGGAGGGAGGGAGGAAGAAAGATAGATGAGTAAGCGGATGGGTGGATAAATGGATGGCTCAGTGGATGAATGGATGGTGGCTGGGGCGGGGTGGATGGATGGATGGATGTGTGGATAGGTGGATGAGTAGATAGGTGGGTGGATGGATGTGTGGATAGATGGATAGAAGGATGGATGGATGGATGGATAGATGGATGGAAGTGTGGGTGGGTGGATGACTGGCTGAGTGGATGGGTGGATGGGAGGGTGGATGGGTGGATGAGTGTGTGGGTGAACAGGTAGATAGATGGGAAATTGGGAGGATAAATAGATACACTATCTCCACAGGTGAATTCATTCATTCCACATACATTTATTGAGCACCTGCTATGGACCAGGACCACCCCAGCCACTGGAGATACAATGGTAGGAAAGACAGATATCTCTGTTTTCATGGAGCTCCCAGCCTAGAGCTGGAGGGGAAGAACAATCAGCCTCCATGTCCACAACAGGAACTCAAGAGGCAATTTCACCATTTGCCTGAGCCAGTGCAGCTAAATCTCAGCCTTATATGTCAGAATTTGTGTTGTGAACTCAGTTTTTATAAAAAGGCAGGTGTTGTATTAGAAAGACCCTGGACTCTAGAATCTAACAGATCCAGGTAAAAGCAATGTTTTGAGGCTTACCTGCTGTGTAAACTGGGCAGGTCAGTTCACTTCTCTTAGTCTCAGTTTCTTCATTTATAAAATGGAAGTGATAGTCCCCCTTTGCAGTGTTATCATGAGCATCAAAGGCACTCAGGAAATAGCTGCTATTAATGTGCCTCAAGTGTTGACTTTATCCTCCCCCTTGAGTATCTGAAAACATGGATTCATCCAACCTCAATCTCTAGCCCAACCCCAGCAATCTGCTCATTTCCCATGAATCCTTCAAAGCTCAGCCCAGGGGATTCCCCTGAGCCTTCCACAATTTACCTCCCCTCAGCCCATGTTCCACCCCTGGTGACACTTGCTGTCATCATCTGATTTTCCCCACCAGGCTGGGAGCCATTTGGGGCAGGGCTGTGACACACGGCTGTATCCACAGCACCTGCCAGGGCCCTGCACGGAGCAGACAGTCAGGAAGCGCACAGCCCCTGGAGGCCTGGTGTGGAGGAGAGCCCATGGTGGCCCTCACCAGACCATGAGCTCCCAGGGATGGGGTCAGCTTGGATCCTTCATGGACATTTCCTTGGAGACTAGAGCCTAGAGCAATATGTGGCATAAAGTAGGTGTTCCAAGAGCATAGTCACCCCGGACCCCTCATCACCCCCAACACGCATGGACCACACGTCTTGCTGAGGGCTTTGTAACTCACACCTCTCCTTCCATCCTCCCTGCAGACGTATGTGCTAGGATGCTTTTATTTTGGGTTTTGTTTGTTTTCCTGTGTAGAGCTTTGTTTTTGTTTTTGTTTTTGGTACTATTGTTAGGTAAATCACATACAGAGAACGCAGCTATTTATTACTGGAAAACTTGATGATTTTCATTAAATGGACACGCCCCTGAGGCCACCACCCAAATCAGAAAATAGCGCATTACCTGGACCCCCCTGCCAGGTACCACACCCACTCCTCACAGTAACCATTGCCACTGCTGTTTATCAGCAGGTTATTTTGCCTGGTTTTGAACTTTATGTAAAAAGTAGCTGTTTTAGTTTCTCAGCTGCTAAAACAAATACCGTACAATGGTTTGGCTTGAACAAGGGGAATTTATTGGCTCACGGCTTTGAGGCTAGGAGAAGTCTAAAATCAAGGTATCAGCAAGGTGATGTTTTTTCCCAGAAGACAGTGGCATTCTGGGGCCGGCTGCTGGGGAGGCTTGGCCCTTGGCTGTCCCGTCACATGGTGATGCACCTTTCATTTCTGGGCTCCATTAGCTTCCAGGTTCTGACCACTCCCTGTGGCTTCTCTCGGTGTCCAATTTCCTTTGCTGATAAGGACTTCCACCCTATAGGACTAGGGCCCACCCCATTCAGCCCGGCCACACCTCAACTAATACATCCTCAAAGGTCCTCATGAGAAATGGGCTCCCACCCACAGGGCCGGGGGCTGGGACCTGAACGTGCCTCTAGTGGGGCCGTGGGTCAGTGCCCGGCAGTTGGGTGCAGGACGTGGCCTTTTGGGTCTGACTTCTGCTCGGCTCTGTCCGTGATCCTTGTCAATGCTGTGCGCTGCGCTCGAATGTTCATGCTCCTCGTACTGGTCTATGGCGGGATAGACCACGATTAGGGACGGCCGGCGGGTGGTCTCCAGTTAGGGCCTGGGTGGTGTGTTCCTTGCTCTCGCCTCATGGCTGGTGGCTCCAGGCGCCCATCTCTGCTCCGGCCTCACCGCTCCTTCTCTCCGTCTTCTCCCCGTCTTTAAAGGCCCCAGTCATGGTGGTTTAGGGCCCACCCTAAGCCAGTAGGTCTCAACTTGATCCCTCCTGCAAAGACCCGATTTCCAAATAATGCCCCTTCCCTGACACTGGCTGTCAGGACTCCAACGTGTCCTTTTGGGGGACACAGTTCAGCCCACAGCAGCGACTCAGAGTACCCGTGGGTCTTTCCAAAGGAAGGGGGTGATGCTGAGTCCTGCTTCCTAAGCAGCTACCACGTGCCGCCACTGCGCTGAGTCCTGTGGCGGGAGGAGACCTGGACGAGAAAGCCGCCTGGCGCCTGAGAGCCCCACCAGGGCCCAGACACCTGTGGAAACAGCGTCAGAGCACCACAGAGAGGAGGTCCAGAGGCGCGTGGGGCGGTGGGCAAAGGTTCGCAGAAGAGGCAGGCTTGGAGCTGAGCA
>JAQZBX010068745.1:0-15697 GCA_029593785.1 Cabassous unicinctus | reverse complement strand
CATCTAGTTAGCGAGACAGACACACTTTCACATAATTTCATTTATTGTATAAAACGAGAAAATGTACTTGGCCATGACCTTTACTCTGGAAGACATGATTTCTGAACTGACTTTTAAAGGCTGAGTAGGGTTATTCAAGTATAGCAGACACTGCTAGATGCTACAGAACAGATATTCTCTCCCCACCTCCATTATTTTTTTTTACACAAATGGTAGCATAATACATGAAATATTTTAACCCCTTTTCACTTAAAATATCTTAGAGGTTTTCCATATCTGTACATATAGTGTTCCTTTTTGTTTTGTTTAAAGATATTAACTATTCCATTGTATTTATTAATATAATTTATGTAATTGATCCCTTACTAATGAACTAATTTTAGGTTGTTTTTTAATATTTTCCTATTACAACACTACTACAATAAATAATGTTGTATTTACATCATTTCTCACATGTGTGAATGTATCTGTGGGATAAATACCTAGAATTGAAATGGCTGGGTCAGATTCTAAATTACCCTCAACAGGCAGTTGTAGCAATTGACACTTCCTCCAAGAATGTATGAGAGAGCCAGTTTCTTCACATCGTCATCAACACAGTGTATTGGTCTTTTTGTTGTTGATTTATCGGTGCTGTTTACATAGCAAGGAAATTAACCATTTTTCCAAAATATGAGTTAAAAGATTTTTTTTACTTTTTTCTTTTTTCTTCATGTATGGGATGACTCATTTTTCTGAAGAATGTGTGTCTTCCTAAATTAATATATAAGTTTAACATAATCCATTACCATCCAGATTTTAAAAAAATACTCTAAATCAACTGATTCCAAATTTTATTCAGAAATAGAAACCAGTACCAGGGAATGGGGTGAGGGTGGGGAATAGGAAGTTAAGGCTTAAATTGTACAGAGTTTCTATTTGGAACAATGGAAATGTTTTGGTAATAGATGATGGGTGATGGTAGCACAACATTGTGAACATAATTAAGAGCACTGAAATATATATATCTGAATATGGTTAAAAGGGGGAAATGTTAGGTTTAAAAATAATTTTTAAAAATCCATGGAACTGTACAACACAGTGAACTCTAAGTAAAACCATGGACTATAGTTAACAGTACAATTATAAAAATGTGCTTTCATCAGTTGTAACAAATGTACCACACCAATGCAAGGTGTTAATAATAAGATGGTATATGGGAGTCCTAAATTTTATGCATAATTGTTCTGTAGACCCACAACTTCTCTAATTAAAAGAAAAAGAAATATAAATGAGCAAAAACATCAAGGAAAATTCTGAAAAAGAAGAGTAATGAGAAGATACTGGCTTTACCAGATGGTCCCAATACTTAAACCAATGTAGGACTCGTGTGTACGTGAATACAAGAGTGCTTGAGATTCAGAAGTCCAAAAATAGATCCAAGTACACATGGGGATTTAGTATTTTAATAATGAGGTGGCATTTCAAATCCAAATGTGCGGGGTAGAGTGGGAGTATGGCTTATTCAATAAGGGTCCTAGGACAACTGAATAGCTACTTGAAAAAAATGGTGGGGGGGAGCTGTGCCTTATTTCTTGCACCAGGTTAAAGTCCAAATGTATCAATGATTTTAAAGTAAAAAGTGAAATTTTTTTTAAATTGAAGAAACTTGGGTGAATTCATTTAGAACCTCAAAGAAGGGAATGAATTTTCTAACTATTCCACAATACCCAGGAACCATAAAAGAAAAGATTAGAAAATTAAGGTATTTAAAAATTACTCAAAGCAAAACCACCACAAGCATAAACAAAAGAAAAATGACTATACGTCTGCGATGGATTGGAATTTTTTTAAAAAATCACCCTTCACTAGAGATAGTTTGTGAAGCACTTCTTTGAAGTACCTCACAGTGAGAGAAAATTCCTCCTCTCTCTTCTCTCATGTGGAAAAAGAGCATTTGTCTAAAGTTTTCAGTTACCCCAAATTAATTCAGCTTTATAATACAATTTCATGAATAAATAATAATATGATTTGCCCCTAACTTTATTTAAGTAATAATTTCAATAATAATTATCAATAGTGATAACACACTTTATTTAAAAAATTCCTTTCTAATTTCGCAAAGTGGTCCCATGTGCAAGATACTATGCTAGGTACTGACAAGAGAGAAAAGATGTATGTTGGCACTAATAGTGAGGTCTCCAGACTTCTGGGATTTATGATTCTAGAACAAAAGAGTTTTGATGAAGTTCACCCTCCCAAGATGAGGATGGAGAGGTGGCAAGAGGAGGACGATGTTCTGGCTGGAAAGGGGGAAAGATCTGAATAAAGGAAGCTGAAGTACACACATTTCCTTTGAGGATTTGGGACTGGCAGGAATGTTTGGAGGGTAGGAGTTTGGTTCTGCATTAGTATCATTCAAAGGACTGCAAGTCTGGCCTTTAATTTAAAAGGAGTGTGGAGGTGGGGCATGGCAGGTGCTGAACCAAAGGAATTTGCAGTGATCTGAAAAATAAGCTTAGGAATTAACTTCCTTGTGGGCAGGGAGGCAAGAGCCTTCCCTTTTTTGCATTGAAGATAAGCCGCCTCAGTCTGGACTTGCTTTCCTAAATTCCACTTCTTGTTACACTAGAAAATGAGATGAAGTACTTTATGCGTGTCACCAAAAAACAATGACTAAAGTTAGCATGAATTTGTGAACTTACACTCTCTAAAAGTGTTCCCTGGCTGTTTGAACCTCTCTCTCGTCACAGTTTGTGCTTTGTGTTTTTGAAATCCCACATAGTCCATACTTCGTGTTTCAGAGAAGACATTCAATAGTTGTGGCTGGCTACATTCTGATCTCTACTCTATGCAGTCAAGGCCATCCTGGTCTCTAGGTCCTGTTGATGCCATCCATTAGGAGTCTTTTCTGGATTTAGTACTTTGTTGCTCGTCATTTCCACCTTCTCTAAGGATGGATCCTCAGAATAGAGACCAGATTGAAAACTCTAAAATTTCTCTTTTGCTGTGAGCAGCACAAAAGTAGATACTGCATGTTACCCATCTTCTGTCCCTTGTTCCTCACACAATGTCTGGCACACATCTAATGAATAGACGCATGGTTGGATGGATGGATGGATGGATGGATGGGTGAATTAAATGTTGTTCATCAATTCCTACTGACCATTTAGACTGTTCAGCTTCATTAAACTGAAACTATCCATTTCTACTGACTTAAGGTAATTTTAGCAACACTGTTTCTGAGTTTCATGTGGTTGAAGTTCAAAAGCACTGAAACAATTATTATAGGGAAGCGGGTGTGGCTCAATCGATAGAGCCCCCGTTTACCATGTGGGAGGCCCCGGGTTCACTTCCCGGGGCCTCCTTGTGAGGGCAGGCCGGCCCGCGTGGCGCGGTGGGCTGGTGCAGCAGGACCTCACAGCAAGGGGGAGATAGGCAGACATGGAAAAGACACACAGCGAATGGACACAGCGGACACGGGCAGCAAGGGGGGGATAAATAAATAAATAAATCTTAAAAAAATAAAATAAAGTAAAACAATTATTATTTTGATTCTGCCACTTCACATATAATCTGCTGAAAGTTTTGACAAAATCTGACAGTGATATTTGTCTATTTTGTGTAAGTCTTATGTCCGCTCTTGCAAAGTTATACCTATATGGCTTATAAATTTTCATAACTTTTGACTTTAAATGTGCTCTCACCTCCATGGACAATGTTAACAAAACATTTTATGGTGGAAAAATTTACAAAGGGATAATAAGAACTTAAAAGCAGAGTTAATGATAGTGATTTAATTGGACCAGAAAAAAATGAAACTCAGATCCAGCACCTCTGGATTTAAAAGGTAATAATTTATTTGGTGCTAATCACTTTAAATTGGGCTATTGCGGTTAACACAGCACTCCCCATTGGTGAGATCAGCCAATTGCATAAGTTAGCCAATTGCACGAGTCTATGATCCTGTGAGCCAGCCTCTTAACTCGGCCGCCACACAAACAGTTCATAATCTTCAGGGTGTGATTTATTTATTTATTTATTTATTTATTTATTTATTTTTAAAAATTTAAACAGCTTTGAAGGGAAGAACCATAATCCACATTTTAGGAGTAAGAAAGTCCCTAACAAGCAGACCTAAGAAATTGCCACTGGGGGGCGATGGAAGCTCAGAAACCGCCCTGCTAGTCCCTGAGGCAACTGAGCACTTTAAATGGTTTATTTATAGAAAGCTGGAATTTGGACGTGTGAGCCAGCAAGCGCAGGGAGATTCTGGGATGAGGAACACAGTCCAGGGAAAAACCTACCAAAGATGGAATTAGCACCTTGGTGCGGACCGCCTTCAACACAAAAAGCTTTCCTGCTTTGTGCATTTTAAGAACATACTTCAGTTCCTTTCAGTCTGTGACAGAGGAAGCCCAGTTAAACTGCAGAGAAACGAGACAAGAAAGAAGGCACTTTTAAAAATCATTACCTACAAACACATGTAAATGCACAGTTGAAATGGCAGTAAGGTCACTTGGATCAGAGTTTTGGCTGTTGTGGGTGGCCTCTTCTGGGGGAAGGAGGGAGGTTGTAGAGTTTACCATAGGAAACTCTGAGTCACAGTTAACATTTTAGGTGACAGTTAAAGAATCTAGTGAAGGGGAGGAAAGACAGGTTTATGGAAAACAAAGGAGGAAAAAATGTGTCTTCACCACAGGAGTAATTTTGCAGCCACTTGGTGGTGAGCTGTGGGGGTTGTTTCTCATTCCTGATTACCTTTGCAGTGCTTGGGTACACTGGTTGGATTGAGGTCCCATTTGTGGCCCCAGACTTTTGCCAGCCCATTCTTTGAAACATTATCAATGCTGGGGGTCCAGTCCCCAATCCTACTTGGTCTTCTTTTCTTTTCCAACATTGCCATCAACAAAATGTCACCAGCATAAGGATTTTGTGTTCCTTCCACTCCAAGAAAGGTCAAAGGAAAGTGATATGTGGAACTTAAAGCAAGTCCAAAATGTAGTTTTCTGCCTAACAGGAGGCATAAACATCCAAGAAATGACATTGCATTCCATGTTTGTCCATGGGTTCTCCATTTCTAAAGCCCTCCATCCTGGCATGGCATGGCCTGGAGATCCTAAGACTGCAGCTGGGAAGAGGACCCGTGGGTCCCAATGCTTAGTGCCCTGTGCCCTCTGGAAGTTGCGGGACGCATGCTTGTTGCAGATGTATGCATGTAGGTTGTATTATGGAGGACATTTTGGGTTTTGAGTAAAAGAAGCCCAGCTTGAATTACTTTAAGCAGAAAAGGGAATCTATTGGTTCACATCCCTGAAAGCCCAGGGATGGATAAGGCCTCAGCAAGAGCTGAATTCAGGGGCTCTGCCTGCATTACTCAGCCCAGTTTCCCTCTGGGTGATGGCCTCATTGTCTCTTCCTGTAGTGGCGATCCCTCTGCATGGCCAGGAAAGATGACTGCTTATAGTGCTAGGCCACACCTACTCAGCTCAGCAACCACAGTAAAAAGAACAACTCTCTCCCAACTTCTTTAACGTGCTGGAGAATTAGTCCTAATTGGATTATAAGCTTTCCCCTGGTCCAATCACTTTGTCCTGGGGCAGGTGTGTGTGTGACGCAATATGATGTAGGAGGCCTGGACTGTTGCGATTGCCAGCCCACCTAGGACCAGATGAAATGGGGAAGGAGATATTCCTCAAAGAAATTGATGCTGGACAAAGGCTAAAACAGCATGGCTCCACACACAAATAATGTGTCTGTATGGACAAGATCAACAAGCCGAGTAATACTAAGAGATACATTAGTCACTGGGAAAATTAATCCCAATTGCATTTGCTTCCTTAAATTCTACCATAGTCTTAATGAAAAGACTCTAGGTTCTCTTGTATATAATTTGGGGCAATGCCTCTACTAATTCAGAGAGGATCTTGGAGCTGTTTTCTATTGACAAACACCTCTGTTAAAAGGAACCTGAGTTGTAATCACATGCTTCTTTTATTCCTACAATAACGAAAGCACCATGAGTTCAATATCAAATGCTGAACAGAAAAGGGAGCATACTGTCAAATAATGACAAGGACCAACAATTGAGTTTGGAGTGACGAGTCTAGAAAATATCCCTGGAAATGCCGTAATGTGTGCGTAATTATTTGCAAGTCTCTCTTAATGCAAGAGATCTGCTTCTATGTAAATCCTAATCATAAAAAACACGACATGCCCCAGTGTAAAATATAAACTGAAACAAAATAACATTTCCAGAAACCAAGGGCCTAAAATAGCGGCGGTCAAACACTAATAAAGTATGGAATGGAGACAGAGGGACGTTTGGGCCTGAGTGATGACAGTCCCTGATCTGCAAGGCTGAGAGGATTGTGGGAAGCAATTTGCAGATGGGATGACTTACGCAGGCCGCAGCCCTGACAGCCACATCCACCCATGATTCCGACGTCGAGGAGAAAGAGCCCCAGGTCCGGTGGTAAGGTGGCCTGGACAGGGCACCCTGCTGAGTCTTTGAGCTTCTATTCTGAGCTTTCTCCCTGCTGGCTGTGTGAATGTGGAAATCACTTCAGTTCTTAGAACTGTCACTGCCTCATGGGTGAAGTGGCGAGAATATCAATCTTACGGAGTTATCTTTGGTATAAAATTAATAATCGTAAATTGGTCTAACTCAGATGTCAGCACAGTTTTTTCTTTAAATGGCCAGAGTCAACATTTTGGACTTTATGAGCCATAGACTCTGTCACAACTGCTCACCTCTGCTGTTGTAGCCCGAAAGAAGCCATATGTAAATGAACAGACATAGCTGTGTTCCCATAAAACTTTATTTACAATAAAAGGCGGCAGGCCTGATTTGGTGTGTGGGCCATGGTTTGCCTGACCCTGATCTAACAAATTGTTAGGTGTTCCCTGCTCAATAAGTGCTAGCTCCTTCTTGCTCATCCTGTCAACCTTCTTCCCCCGTGTCAAAGAATATCCCCATTAATTAATGGTGTGAGTGTTGATAGCACCTTCATTTTTTGCCTGCCTTCCTGCCTGTCTTCCTTCCTTTTTAAACACTTTTACATCTCTCAAATGGAAGTAAAAATACCTGCCCTACTTATCTAACAAAATCTGTGTAAGCCTAAATTGAATAGAAAATACGGCATTTGATGTAGTATCAGTAATTAGTAAGGTATCTCTGTTTTAGCCATGTCACCCATATTTGCAAATGTAAATTACCACATGGGACAGCAAGTCTGGACCCCAATGTTGAGGCCTTTTTTTCTCTCCTGAGGGAGGTTACTTGGTCAGTGGAATGGTGTTTGTGTTTATTTGCTTGTTTGCTTTTATTTTTTGAGAGTAGGGGAGAGACAAGGAGATTAGGAGAAAAATGTGTTGGGAAATTATTTTAGTTCTAGTCCAGGACAGTGTGGTTTTCCTTTGCCCTTTGATCATCAATGGTATCATCTCATTCATTCACTAGATACTGATGGAGTAGTTATTCTGTGTCAGGTGTCATGCTGGATGAGGTAGAGAAGTGATGAAGACAGACAAGTCCCCTGCCTCCAAGGAGCTTACATTCTTAAGGGAGTGTTGGGGGAGAGGGGCTGGGGCAGGTTGGGCTCAGAACAGTGGACAATAATTGAATAAATAAAATGATTACAGTTGTGAATAACGCCGAGAAGAGAACACCCAGAGCCACGGGACAGAAGTAACAGGCTTTGGGACTGGTCATAGACAAAATAAGCAATCTTTATTCTTTATGTCCTCCTCATCTTCCCTTTCATCTTCTCTTCCCTCAACCCTAATCACTCATGCTTTCATCGACCAGTTTCTCCTGAAAACGTTAACTCAAGATGATATTCTTCTTCTTGTTAGTACTATCTGTCATATTCAATTTGCAAGATTATGAATAACTGTTGTTATTTGTGTGCTTCTAGGATGGACACTACTCTGCTAGGCATTTTTTGTAATAAACTTTTAATTTCAGAATAATTTCAGATTTACAGAAAAATTGTAAAGACAGTACAGAGTGTTCTCCTATACCCCACACCCAATTTCCTCTAATATTAACATCTTACATTAGTGTAGTATATTTGTTCCAATTAATGAACCAATATTGGTACATTGTTATAACTAAGGTCCATATGTCATTCAGATTTCCTTAGTTTTTGACCTCACGTCCATTTTCTGTTCCAGGATCTTATCCAGGATACTGCATTACATTTAGTCATCATGTCTCTTTGTGCTCATCTTGGCTGTGACAGTGTCTCAGACTTCCTGTGGATTTGATAACGTTGACAGTTTTGAAGAGTACTGGTCAGGTATGTTGTAAAATGTCCCTTAATTGGGATTTGCCTTATGCAACATGCTGTTCTTCAATATAGGTGTTTCAGTCTGCTGGGCTGCTGAAATGCAACATACCAGAAATGGGGTGGCTTTTACAATGGGGATTTATTAACTTACAAGCTCACAGTTCTGAGGCTGTGAAAATATCCAAATCAAGGCATCATCAGGCGATGCTTTCTCCCTGAAGACCGGCTGCCGGCAATCCTGGGCTCCTCTGTAACATTGCAAGGCACATAGCGGCATCTGTTGGTCTCTCCCTTCTCTTCCGGGTTTCATTTCTTTCCACTTCTGGCTCCCGTGGCTTTCTCTCACTCGTCTGAATTTCATTCTCTTACAAAGGATTCCGATAGGAGGAGTAAGACCTACCCTGGGCCACGCCTTGCTGAAGTAACCTAATCAAAATGCCCTTAACTGAAGTAACCTAATCAAAAAGCCCTACTTACAATAGGTTTACACCCATAGGAATGGATTAACTTTAAGAAAATGATTTTCTGAGGTCCATATAGCTTCAGACCATCACAATAGGTATAAATTATTCATCTTTTACAGATGAAAACACTGAGTCACAGGGAGGCTAGGGAACTTCCTCAAAGTCACACAGCTAGCAAGTGGCAGAAGCCATGATTCAAACTCTGGGTTGACATGACTTCATGCCATATACTTTACCTTCTCTATCCCTTGCTGCTAAATTCCTAATAACGAAATAGTTTCCCTCTAGGCTCCTAAGGTGGTTCTTGCATACAGTTTTTAGTAGTCCATTGATATGGTTAATTAGGTTTGAGCAATCCCCCAAATCAGTTATCTGCTCAGCTGAGTATTAGTGCAACTTCCCAGGTTGTTTTCTTAGAGCCATGGGTTAATCTAGGACATTGCCAAAAAGTATGAGAGATCCTGTGTTTCTAGTAGTGGTCCTCAAACTATGCTCAGGAGTGTCACCTGGCATGCTTGTTAAAAGTGCATGGTCCCTGGGGAAGGTTGCCCAGGACTGAGGGGTTCCTGGGATGGGACATGGAACTATAGGTACTAAAACTGGCACAGTTCCAGGCAAACCAGGATGGTTGGTCCCCTTGCCATGGAACTACTGTGAATTGCTAGAGGCCAGCATTCTGCTTCTAAGCAAACTATCCTCTAGGTTATTCGAAATATAGAGAAGTCTGAGATCCACTGCATTAGATATTGGAATGAATTGCTCAGAAAACTGGTAACAGATTCCTAGAGATACTGGAAAACACTATTGCTCTTCATCAGTTTTTGGTATATTTGATTCTGTCTGAAGGTAAGGGAGAATAAGACCCAAGCTCCAGCTCAGATAACATCAGTGGGATGGTTTTCCCCCTTTAGGTAAGAAATGAGTACTACTATCCAACTGTACATTCTAGCCAAGGGATGATTGGAATTCACCAAACATATAAGGTCCTTGTGAGGCCATTATTGATTAGTGGAGATTAGCCAAGCCATAGTAACCTAGCACAACAAGGGAGAATTTCCAGGGAGAGTTTAAAAATCCTTATACTCAGGCCTACCCCAGACCAATTTCATCAGAATCTCTGTGGGCAGGATCCAGGTAACAATATTTTTTTTATGTGTTAATATATTCAGTCAATCCAATTTTGAGTGACATTGGAATTTTTTAAAAAATTTTTCATTATTAGAAAGTTGCCTTGTGCACTCTTAGACATATGTGGTTATTTCCTTGGTCTGAAATGTATAGGAATTGATTTACTGGCTAAATAGGTGTGAACATATATTATCCTTTTTATACCCATTATCAAATTGTTTCTCAAAATTTTTACGTCAATTTATATTCCCATCAGTAAGGTATCAGGGTGTTGGTTTCCTTTGCTTCCCAGTGCTGAGAACTATGATATTGTTATTTTATTACTTTACTTAGGCACTAGTATTTTTACAGTTTGAGAACCAGGAATCTAGAGCAAAACTGTCCAATAGAAATAGAATGTGAACCATAATTTTTAGTAACCACATTTTAAAAAGTAAAAGAGAAACAAGTAAATTTTCAGAATATATTTTATTTAACCCAATATAGCAAAAATTTTATCATTTTAATATGTAGCCATCATACAAATTATCAATGAGATATTTTACATATTTTTTCCTACTAAGTCTTTGAAATTTGGTGTGTTTTTTATACTTACTGCGCATCTCCATTTGGATGCTAAATTTTCATCAGAGGTATTTGATCTGCATGTAGATTCACTTACTCAGGTTGTTTCAAACATACTTAAAACTATTGCAATACCTGATTTGACTATCAGTTTTAAAATTTAAAGTTAAGTTAATAAAAAATAAAAATTTGGTCCCTTCATTGCACTAGCCACATTTCCGTGGCTCAGTAGACTCATGTGCCTAGTGACTGCAATAGTGGAAAGCACAGATGTAGAGCAGTGCTTCTCAAACTTAATAATTTGTGCAACAAATCACCAGAAAATCTAGTTAAAATGTAGGTTTTGATTCAGGAGGCCTGGGGTGGGGCCTGAGATTCTGCATTTCTAACGAGCTCCCGGGCAATGCTGATGCTGCTGGTCCATGGGCCACAATTTGAGTAGCAAGCATCAAGAGTGATCTTGAGTGAAGACTACCTCAATTTTGATTTCTCCACTTGCTCAGTGCTGTTCTCTCATTTCAAAGGCTCAATGTGAAAACAATAAGCCTTTTTGGTCAGGAAATATGTGTGTTTATGTGAATACACACACACATGCATATATATATCTGGACTTGTCTGGAAGTATAAGTAAGTTATGCAAATATAAAGAAAACCTCAATACTATACACGTTATTTGTCTTCAGTTTATTTTAAATTCAACTTACTCTTCTTTGGTACACTGTTACTGAGCAACAGTTGAATGTTTAATCTTGATTTAAGTACCTATATTCATTTGTTTGCTTTTAAAAACAAGCACAGTAGGTTCCTGCTTTGTGTTTCAACATTTGAAGGTATTTAACAAGTATTTGATGGCTTTGGTGTATAGTGCTGAGTAAATCCCAGTCCCATTGCTTTCCCTTTTGTGCTGAAATTGTGTGCGCCCATGCTTGTGTGTCTCTGTAGCTGCGTTTTCATTCTTCTTTGTACAAGGTATGGAATGGTTACAAATTGTTTCTGAAGTGTTCTTTCAACATTTAAGCAATTCACTAACTTGGTTTCTCTGAGCCAAAACTGATTTAACCCCTTGGACAAGTTCTAAGAAACAATGACCAAACAAACCAAAAAACCTAAAATTGACTGAATTCTCTTTTTAAGGAGTTAATATCTGAAAAAAGTTTTTGTACATCAATAGCAGCCAAAGTCATAGTGAAATTGGAAAAATTGGTCATGTTTCTCCTTTTTGTCTCTTAGTTTCTTTAAAGGGGCACTTTTTAGTGGGAAGCCACTCTTGTTTTCAGCAGTTATTGAAATCAGACAAAGGAAGATATGAAGGACATAGTTATTAAATTTTTGGGGGGAAAAAACGAGACTGAAATAACCCATTAAATTTGAAGAAAATAAATGAGGGATAGCTGTTGGATGTGTTAAAGCAGGATGAACAGGAAAAATATAGTTAATTTTTCCTTTAATCCCATTTTAAGCTATATTATCTATTATTGGCTATAGGAGATAGGAAAATTTTATTCTTTTTCTTTATGGAAAAGAATATTCTGTATACAGTTATAGTCCATAATAAATATACAACTTAGCATCATCCATGAAAATGACTACTGATCCAAAAGCCTAATTCATTGAACTAGACTCTAGAGGAGTCTAAAATTCCAAAGGAAATCAACCTGGATCTCAATATTAAACAAATATCCTCTATTTTCTTTCTTTTGTTTTGTGTTCATGGGTATCTCAGGGGGAAATTAGGAGTACACTATGTTTTTTTATTTCCTGTGGACCAGACTGTATTTAGTAATAGCTAATATAATAGTAAGGTTCATTGAGCACTTAATGTTTTAGAGCCTTATTAATTATTTATTTACCTTATTTAATTCTCAAAACAACCCCATGACATAGATAGGTACCTATCAAAGTGTAATTTTCAAAGAGTTAAAAGCATATAGCTCCTACAAATATAGACTAAACATGTCAAGAATTTATTCCACCCATTTATGATAGGAACCATAAGAAGGTAAAGCTGATTTCAACAGCATTTTGAGGAATATATATATTCCTATATATTTATAGGAATTTTGAGGAATAAAGTAGTGGATTAAAATTTCTAGAATAGATTCAAAACTGGTTAAAGTCCTACAGGGCAGTAAAGCTAAACTTTTGAGGTTATCTTTTCTACTGGACAGAAATCTATGAATTAACATGTAACTTCAGAGCATCTGAATTCTAATGAAATAGAAAATAGAAATGCAAACACAAGCATATTCCTTAGATAATTAAATAACTCTTAGTTACTTGCAGCTGGGCCAGATAGTGCCCCAGTAATATTTTGAAAGGTGATACCACAACCCATTTTACTTTATTCAAAATTTTAGATAATTTTTCTTAACAAAACTATAATTATCCACATTTTGCCAATGAGGAAATTGTTTAGGGAATAGCATGATAAGGCATTCAGTGTAAGGGGCAGAGCAAAAATAGAACGCAGGTCCTTCTGACACTTAAATGCACTCTCTTATGCTAGGTGAAATCCATTTTTTTTTCATGGACTTAAAATTGCTTAAAATAAATGAGCTCAGTATTTGGGATTGAAAAACCTTTATTGTATGAATTTTTCTAAATGATGGTGTCAGTTACAATGAGAGTTGTTCTGTCAAGGATTTTGTTTTGTTCTGATTACCTTTACAAACATGCTTAAAATAAAGGAACAATGCATTCTATGCAAACAAATCAAGCTAGAACCAGTGGTGAATGAAGGAGAGCCAGAGTATAGGAAGTTAAACCAAAGATAGACCCTAAGCAGGATATGATCTTGGGCTAAAAAAGGAAGGAGGGAGATTGACTTTGGCAGCAGTGACTTGAAGAGGCTTGAGGGAAGAAAGCTGAGAAAGAAAGAACTACAAAGCCTGAAATCTACTTAGCTCCCATCTCTTCAATTTGAAGCTGTGTATAGTAAACTCAGCCTATGTTCTAGCTAGACTAACACAAAAATAGATAAAAAAATCTGGAGATTCTTAATGTTGAGCTGATTTTCTAATGACCCAATTCCTTGACACATGTCTAAAATGTTTCAGTGCTTGAGACTAATCTATAATTCATTTGTATTTGACCTTAGCTCTATGAATGTTATTTGTGATATTATTTACATCACCATGGATTTTGTGTGACTTATTACACAGAAAAACTTAACTCTTCTGACCAAGGGAAAAGCCACCTTACTTTGTGAAAATTCTGACTAATAGACACTTAAATTTGTTTGTTGGCTTATTTTTAAAGAATAGAGGTAACATTAAGTAGGTTGAGAGATGGGAAACCAATGATGTGAGTCCTATGACTGCCCAAGCTTACTGCCTCTGTAGAGCTTCCAGGCCACCACATGGAGAGGAGGAATCCAGGTGGAACCTGATGAACTCCCTGAATTGAGGAAATCCAGTTGAGAGTCCTGGGAGAATAAGGAGGCTAAAGTTAACAGGAAAGAGTGCCAGAGAGGAGAGAGCTGCACAGAGAGAGAACTCTGGAGACCTGTAGAGTATTCAGCACAGTACTGACCAGGGCATGCATGTGAGGAAGCTATCCCAATTCAGAGAAAGAATCTCTTGAAGAGATTTGAGAAGCAATACTTTGCACCCACGCATGAATGGGAATAGTGCCTCTTCCGCCAGCAAGACTGGAAAAACCTCATAATTTATGGAGCATTGGGTAGAACACTCAGAATGGTCTTGCCTCTGTAGTAGGAATAATTATCCCTAAACTAAACACAGCTCTGGTCCCACCTTACAGATCTTAAGAGCAAGACCCAAAAAGGATCTAAAAGTTAAGTAGAGACAGGGAAGATATGAAAGAGACACCAATCAAACTCCTTTAGATTAAAACTACAATATGTGAGATGAAAAAGAGGCTGCATGGAATTAATGACAGATTAGACATTGCAGAAGAAAAAAATTAGTGACTGTGAAGACATAGCAATAGAAACTACCCAACATAAAACAGATAGAAAAAAAAAGAATTTAAAAAATGAACAGCGCAACACTGATCTGTGAGATAATTTTATGCATCCTAATAAATATGTGTAATTGGAGTTCCTGAATGGAGGGGAGGTGTCATAGGAAAATATATCAAGAAATAATGGCCACAATTTTCCCAATTTTGATGTAAGTATAAACCCTCTTATCCAAAAAGGTCAATTAACCCAAGCATAAGAAACATGTAGAAAATGACACGAAGGCACATCAAAATCTGATTGATTAATGTCAGTGATAAAGAGACAATCTTAAAAAGTAGCCAGAGAAGAAAAGACACATCATATTCAGAGGAACAGGGATAAGGATGAGAGCAGATTTCTCACTGGAAAGAATGCAATCAAGAAGACAGTGGAACTTTCAAAGAGGGCTGCTGAGTGAGGAGCTCCAAGTGTCAGCTTGTCCTACAAGGCAGTTAGTAATCACCCAGAGCTCTCTGAAGCACCTGTTTGGGGGGCCCAGGAGACGAGAAGCGCACACTGCAACATCTTGGAAAGAATGGAAGGAGACTGCCCATTTGCAGTGAGAATTTATGAGTAGAGCATTCCACACTGCGAAGACCAGTGCCCAACCTCCACTGACAGTGCAAGGCTCTCAGGAGCCATCCTGTGGCTGGAGTTGGAAGTTCCATTTCTCAAAAATGGGGGAGGAAGAGATGGTTGGTCACCGGCTTCAGCCACTGATTAGTAAATTTGGCTAGCTAAAGTATAATCCTAAGAACAGCTAAACTTTGAACCTGTCCAAGTTGGAAAGAGGACAGTAGCTGCCATTTTAACTCCGTCCCCAGTGTGAGGGGAAGTGGGGCTGATTGAAAATCACAGTGACGGTAGGGACTGGCTTCTTTCCACCCAGATCGGACTGCAGCCCTAGCCTAGACTCCAGCCCCACTCCTGGCAGGGAGGAAGCTGGAGAGACCAGCACCAGCTTCTCCGGTTAACTGCAGGCACTTTTGGTCTGCAAAAACTGGTTTGTTGAGTACCTTTGATTCTATCTCCACCCCTCCACCCCCATAGGATAGGAGGGGGCTGGTGTTTCTTCAGCCTCTCCAGGCAATGGCAGGTACTTTTGTCTGGCACAGACTGAACTGTTGGGCGCCTGTGGATCCACCTCCATCCCCCAATAGGATAGGAGGGGACTGGTGTTTTCTCAGCCTTTCTGGACAACAGCAGGAACTTTCAGCCTGAATGGACTGGACTCTTGGGCGCCTGTGGTTCCATCCCAACCCGCTAAAGGACAGAAGGAACAGTACTTCCTCAGCCTCTCAGGG
>JAQZBX010068744.1:0-15697 GCA_029593785.1 Cabassous unicinctus | reverse complement strand
TAAAGACTAGGATAAAGCTATCCTAATCTTCATTTCCTGCTCTCTTCTATTTTGGGGTTTAGTTTGCTCTTCTTTTGTAGTTCCTCAAGGTGTACGGTTAAGTTATAGATTGATACCTTTTTAATTTACGAATTTTAAATTTTAATTTAATTTACAGTTTATAGCTGTAAATAGGCATTCACAGCTACAAAGTTCCCTCTGGTCACAGCTTTTCCTTTTTCCCATAAGTTTGGTTTTCTCCCAGGAAAAGTTCCTGCTTTATTATTGCAAACAATCTTTCCATGTAAAATAAATGCCCAGTAGTTCCTGGCACGCGGGAAGATGATGTTTGAGAAACACGAATGTGCGTGTCACCCGTGTGCAGGGCCGGGTCCTGCCTCGTTCGTTTTAGCACACGTGCCGCTGACGCGTGCACGCCCCAGTGTTCCGTTTTCATTTGTCTCCAAGGTATTCTCCAACTTCCTTCGTGATTCATTCTTTCACCCACTTGTTGCTTCAGAGTGTGTTCTTTAATTTCCACATATTCTGTGAATTTTTTCAGGTCTCCTCTGTTACTGATTACTACTATCATTCCACTGTGGTCGGGAAAAGTTATGTTTGCTTTGTCTTTCAGTTGTATTAAGATTTGCTTGGGGGCGAACAGAACCACGTTTTATGGTCTATCCCAGAAAGCGCCCCGCGCGCGCGAGGTCGCCAGGACCTGCTTACGGCCTCGTTCAAGCGCGTCTCCTCGCTGCCCTGCTGGCGGTGCCCGTCACACAAAGTGGATGATATCCAGCGGTCACTGCAGAACCGTCTGCTTCTCCCTCCACTTCTGTCCATTTTGCTCATTTATTTTTGGGCTTTGCGGTTTTAGGCACACACATGTCTTGTTCCATCTTCTTGCTGAATTGACCCTTTTATCAATATGTAAGGTCCTGTGTGTTCCAGACTTGTCAGGAACTGGGTTTCCTCCGCTTCCTCCGCAGTGAGAGGTAACCTGCAGGAGCGCTATCCCACGCCCGCGGCTGCCAGGCGGCCCTGACGAGGGACAGTCAGGCCTGGGGGGGGGGGCTGTGGCGAGGAGGCCTGAGGGCAGCTGGCCGGCCCCGCGGCTCCCGCAACAGCCTCTGCAAGCCAGCCCAGGGCGCGCGCTGAGCGTCCGCACTCGCTTTCAACACCCCCGCCCCGCGCCCTGGGGGATTTGCCCGAGATTAATCCCCACCCCACCCTTTTTTAGCAGGAATTGGGCTTTTCTCTGGCACTCCTTGCCACCTGGAGCTGCATCTTCCTGTCGGGGTGGCCCCGAGGAAGGGCCCCAGGCCTGGGGAGGGGGCTGCCGCCTCCCCGCCCGGGGCCAACGCCGTGTCCTCCCGCCCCCTTGCAGGGCGAGTGCGCCCCCTGGTGCCGCCGCCTCTTCGTGCTGGAGACCGTGTGCGCCGCCTGGTTCTCCTTCGAGCTGCTGCTGCGCTCCCTGCAGGCCGAGAGCAAGTGCGCCTTCCTGCGGACGCCGCTCACCGTCCTCGACCTGCTGGCCCTGCTGCCCTTCTACGTGTCGCTGCTCGTCGACCTGGCGGCGGGCGCGGGCGCGGGCCGCTCGCTAGAGCGCGCCGGGCTGGGGCTGCGGCTGCTGCGCGCGCTGCGGGTGCTGCACGTCGTGCGCCTGGCGCGCCACTCGCTGGGGCTGCGCTCGCTCGGGCTGACTGCGCGCCGCTGCGCGCGCGAGCTCGGCCTGCTGCTGCTCTTCCTCTGCGTGGCCATGGCGCTCTTCGCGCCGCTCGTGCACCTGGCCGAGCGCGAGCTGGGCGCGCGCCGCGACTTCTCCAGCGTGCCCGCCAGCTACTGGTGGGCCGTCATCTCCATGACCACCGTGGGCTACGGCGACATGGTGCCGCGCAGCGTGCCCGGCCAGGTGGTGGCGCTGAGCAGCATCCTCAGCGGCATCCTGCTCGTGGCCCTCCCGGTCACCTCCATCTTCCACACCTTCTCGCGCTCCTACGCCGAGCTCAAGGAGCAGCAGCGGCGCGCCGCCAGCCCCGGGCCGCGCCCCGACGACGACGACGACGACGAGGGCACGCGCTCGCCCACCGAGGACGACGGCGCGCGGGGCCCCGCGGACGAGCAGGGGGCGGCCGGCGGGGGGCTGCGCTGACCCTGCGGGGGCCCCCGCGAGGCGGCGCCCAGAGCCCCGAGAGGGGCGCCACCGCAGCCTGCCGCCTCCCGAGACGCACCGAGGGGACGCGCGGAGTCCCAGGCGTGCGCTGCCGTCCCCGCGGCCCTGAGCGGCCGGCGCGGATTCGGGCACAATTAGGAGCCGGGCTGAGCTGAGGATGCCTGGAGCGCACCACCAGCCTTTACTGCCCTTCTCCCACTTCTCTCCTATTGGACTGACTGCTAGTGCCCCGCGGCTAGCCAGAAATACTTTGAAGCTCCAGAAATCCCAATCCTGTAGCAAATGCAAGAAGGCCGTGCCTGCCCCCGGAGCACCTCAACCCACCCTGCCCACACCCGCGGAGCCCCATCCCGCAGGCGGCCTTTCCCCCCCCAGCTCTGCCAACGCCGGGTCACCACAGCCAGCCGTTCTGCCCAAACCCCTGCCTTTTGGGGTCCCAGCCCCTCCACTGGCTGACGCTGCGCTCCTTGCAGGTGACGTTGGTCTCCTCCCATTCGCTTCCCTGACAGTGTCGGTTGCAAAACGTTCCATGTGGACACCTGGCCTCAGGGCCCCCAGGGAGGGAAATTTCCCCAACACCTAAGTCAAACGCAAGACACCGCGTGGTACTTAGGGAGCCAGGCAGTGGAAGATGAGGGGGTGGCACCCCTCAGCGGCACCCCACCTCCAGGTGGCCCTGCTCTGGGCTGCTTTCCCCCCTGCTCCCTGCAGCTCCCCCCTTCTGCAGCCACCTCTCCAGGTGCTCCCCCAGGGACACTTGTGTGCAGATGCTAAGCAGGAGCCTTGTAATTCAGAGGAATGGAACTTTCCAAGCATGCTACTTTGTAACCGTTTTAAAAAGCTCAGCTGTGTCACCTGAGGCATCACAGCCCAGGCCCAGCAGAGAAGGGGACCTGCCTCGTGCCCAGAGGGCCCTACCTGTGCTGAGAGCACCCACCAACAGGCACCTTTACATCACAGCTTTTCGCAGACCCTGGTGTGGGGTCAGAGCCAGAAGGGGGCGGGCTGTGGGATGGGGCATTTGGAAAGACAAATGACATTTCAGGTATGATGACACCTGAAATGCTTGGGGTCCAAGCTCCTATCAGGGCATCAATGGCCTGCAGAGCGGGGACACATGGTGGGGACCCCACACAGCAGGGACCCCATAGAGCAGAACCCACCAGCTGTCACAGAGCAGGGACCCGCAGAGTGGGATGGACACAAAGCAGGGTGGGCACAGGCAGACGAGCAGTGTCCCAGGGCCAGAAGGGGGGCTCTCGGTGAGCGCAGGGAGCCAGTGGACATCACCGCCACCCAGACTGCCCTCCCAGCCCAGGTGCCAGTTGGACACGGCGCCCTCGGGCCTCCACAGAGCTGCCCTCCACTTCCCCACATGGTAACAGTCAGGGGCCCCGGTCTCACTCTGTCCCGCCCGTTTTCCCAGGGCAGGGACTGGACATCTGCACGGCCGGGCCGGGCCGCCTTGTGGCAAGCCACCACCATGGGGTCCCCGGTCCCCACTCGCGGACCTCTCCTCTTTCTTGCTCCGAGCAGCCCCACATCCTCGTGTACACGACCAGCCAGGCTAGTCGGCCAGCGCAAGGTCTTCAAGCAGGTGAGCCAGGCCCAGGGGCGCAGGGCGCTTTGAGGTAACTGGGGCTTAGAAGCGGCAGAGAAGACAAGCTTGATAATGTTATCAATGTTGGAGGTCTGAAAACCCCCCGTATTTGCTGCCAGAAGCCCCAACGCCTGCCCTGTTTTAGGGAAACCTCACACACAGCCACGCACACACAGCCGCGCACACAGCTGCACACACACAGCTGTGCACACACACACAGCTGCGCACACACACACACACAGCTGTGCACACACACAGCTGCACACACACAGCTGCGCGCACATACAGCTGCACACACAGCTGCGTGCACGCACACAGCTGCGCGTGCACACACAGCTGTAAACACACACAGCTGCGCATGGCGCTTATTCCTGGGCGGCTGGGAACTAGTACGGCAGAAGCAGCTCAGGTGTGGGCAGAAGCTAACGCTACGCTTCTGTCTCGCGCCATCCGCAGCTCTTCACCTGCTCTCTGCTCACCCCAGGAGTGAGAGCAGCACCACTATTTTGTCCCCATTTCCAAAATATTATCCTTGTTGAAACGAAGAGCTGTACAAATAAATGTGAGATTTAAGGTCTGGAAAAAAGTGACTATCAAGTATTTTTTCAGTACGTTTATACCTTGCTGCCTTCACGAAAGAAAAAATTGCTCATTACTGTCTTACTAC
Source organism: Cabassous unicinctus (assembly GCA_029593785.1). Lineage (NCBI taxonomy): Eukaryota > Metazoa > Chordata > Mammalia > Cingulata > Chlamyphoridae > Cabassous > Cabassous unicinctus. Next base: position 11,278 of record JAQZBX010068744.1, on the reverse strand, counting down.
ACAGACATGCCCCAACCTTGTGATTTCCTTCATTTTCCCCTAAAACACTTCTCTTGGACTTTGAACAACACACATCCCCATCATTTGGAGTCAGTGGGAAGAGAAGGTCCAGGCTCCCAGCTGTGGTGCCCGGGGCACGTAGGCAAGGGGGGCTCAGGACTGAGGCAGGGTGGGCCGGCCGCAGTGGGTGGAGCTGTCCAGCGAGGAGGGGGCCCTGCGTCACACAGCTTGGGGAGCCACTTGAGGGGGCTGCCTCGGAAGCTGGGTGGCCAGGGCCCGTTCCCTCACCTGGGGCTCCTGGCTCTGTCCTGCCTGCTTCACACCAAAGTCCACGTTCCATTTGCGAAGCCAGTGACTCATCCACCATTAACTGATTTAAAGTCACCACAATCGCCAGACGGCGAAGACACCAGGGCGCAGGACACATTCATTCAGCAAGGAAACTGCACCAGCATCAGTGACAATTTAATTTGGAGGCAGTTACTGCTACAGACATCTCCCTTCATCTTTAAAAATAAACATTTTCAAAGCATTTTGTAGGCCCAAAAGCTACAAGAGCCTCACTCAAACATTCAAGAGTTTCTGAGAAAACGGGAGGAAACGGCTATGCGCATTCCCAGCAAAGAGCACGCCGTCCCTGCCCGTAGAGCTTTGGCACAGGCGGCAGGGTCCAACCTGCCCAGAGAGCCCCCCCAGCCAGCGGAGGGGGTGCCCCAGCGCCCGCAGGCAGCTGGGGCCTCGGGGCTGGCCAGCAAGGCTGCGGGGGAGCCCGTGGGCAGCGGACCTGGGCAGAGGGGCCCTGCCCCTGCCTCCTGCCCTGGGAGCCCGGCTCAGAGCTGCGTCCTGCACGTGCCGGTGCCAGAAGGGAGGAGGAAAGGCCCCGGCTCCCCGCCGGCCCAGCCAGCAGCTCCTGTGAGGGTCCGGGTGCCCTGAGCTCCTAGCCAGGGTCCGCCCACGTGACCCTGGGGTGCCCTGCCAGCGCCTCCCAGGGAAGAGCCTGAAGCCGGGAGGAGGTCTGGGGGCCCGGGGCAGCGACTGGACCCCCTGACCCAAACCCGGGCCACAAGAGCCTTCAAAACTCCAACTCTGGTCAAATAAATAAGTAGCACAGATAAAAACGCGTTATATACAGCTCCCTTCCGTCTACACCAGGTGCACACAAAGCTCTGTGCCCCCAGGCTTCCTCCCGGCACCCCGGCTCGAGCCGCACCTGGGCCCCGCCCCACACCCAGCTCGCCCCCCACCCGGCTCCGTCCTCACCCGGCCCCACACGCACCGTGGCACACGCCCCGGCTCCCCACCCACACCCGGGGCAGCCCCCACCCCACACAGCTCTCCTCCCCCTTCCCGTGCCCCCACCCTCAGGGGCAAGCGTGCACGGGGGCGGGATGCCCCCAGGGGCGCCTCACCCAGCCCCGCCCTCGACCCGGTCCTCGGTCCTCAGAGGGCCTTGGCGCTGGCGGGGTGCGCCGCGTGCGGGGCGGGCTTCGCGGGGCGCTGGGCGTAGGCGCGGGTCTGCAGCAGGATGGCCAGGTCCACGAGCACCTGCAGCAGCCCGCACACGGAGAACTGCAGCGGCGCGCGGTTCAGCAGGAAGTAGGCCGTCTTGAAGGTGTCGCCGCTCGCCCACATGAGCACCATCTTGATGCTGGGGAGACAGAGGCACGCGGTCAGGGGGCAGCACACAGCTCTCCAGGCCAAGGAGCCTCACCTGCTGCAGGGTGAGGCCTCGGCGCACCGCCTGGCGACGCGAGGAGAGAGGGCTGCTCAGGCTCCAGCGCCCACAGGGGCACAGCCTGGCTGCAGGCCCCAACGCAGCGGGGTCCCCGATGCACGCAGAGGCTGCCTGGCTGCAGACCTCACGGCCGAGTCCCTTGGGTGGCAGAGGCGGGACCTAGGCCCGGGAGAAGGGAGGGGTGGGCACGTGGCCAGGTCAGCCGGAGCACTGGGGCAGGAGCGAGCCCCCACAGCAGCCGGCCCTCAGGGGACATGGCTGGAGCACTGGGGAGCTAGAGTCGGGGACAGGGCCCCCAGTCCAAGCAAGTCATCCTGGCCGTGGGCAAGGGTCCAGCACAGAAAACACACCAGCAGGACAGACTGGGGGAGGGGCTGAGCCTCCTTGCCCTGAGCTCCTGCCACCCCTGCCCGCAGGGGTACAGGAAACACAAACCAGAGGCCCAAGGCTTCGGCACCACCCTGCAGACAGCAGAGGGCGAGATGCCCAGACGTCCTCACGCACAGAACGTGTCGAGGTGACTCCAGGACTTTGGTGCAAACTCCGCTTCAAAGGGCCCCAGGTCGCCTTTTGGGCACATAAAACCACGAATAAGGAACAGCTGCCACTAACTGCCGCGTGTTCTATACGCATCTCTTCCTTGCACTCGGCATTTCAGACCACAGCTTGCCAAGTAATGAAACAAGCCAGTTGTATTTTTCTGCATAAACTCTTTAAATTCAACACATTTCCATCAGCTGGTTGAAAGGTTTACAGCTGAGAGGCTGCCTGGTGGCCAGGGAGGAGGGGCTGACCACGGCTCTTCGTGGCCGCATTATCCCAGTACCCCCAGCAGCAAGCTCGGAGTAGCCCGCAAACGACACTCAGGTGACACCTCCTCTGCCTGCTGAGGCTTCCAGCAGATCCCTCAGGATCCCTGCACAGGACGTAGAGCACGTTGCCTACCTTTACACACAGCGGGTGAGCTTCCCAGGGGTCACTGCTTGGGAGGCTTAAGACGGCAAAGGAGGCTCCCATCCAGCCTGCATGTGGACCCGCTCCCTGTCTGCAGCACTTCATCTGCCTTGCACTGTTGACTCACAGTGTTTCAAGAAATTTTAATTAATTGATTACTAAGTCTATGTCTTTAAAAAAATCTAGATTTCTGGCTTTCCTTGAAAAAGACCTTTTTCAGATTTTAAATGATGATTTCAATTTCCTTAGTAGATACAGGACTATCCAGGTCAGTTCTGGTAGGTGTGGCTTTCAAGGAATTGGTCCATTTTCCTAAGCTGTCACACATTCAGGCACAGGGCTCGGCACAGTGCTCCCCTCCACGTCCACGGGGGCTACAGAACATCCCCCTTCCATTCCTATTGGCCGTTTGGCTTGCGTGCTTCTTGGTCAGTCTGGCTGCAGGTTTATCAATTTCCATGATCTTCACAAAGAACCAGCTTTTGGTTTAGCTGATCTTCTCTACTGTTTTTCTGTTTCCGATGTCCTTGTTTTTTGCTATCTTGATGGATTCCCTCATTCTGCCTGCTTTGGGTTTATTTTTCATTTTCTAGTTTCTTAAGGTGAAAGGTCATACTGGTGATTGGAGACCCTTCCTCTCACCTCACAGAGGCACATAGTGCTATAATTCCTAAGCCCACTGCAGTGGCACCACCCCGCCCCGCCCAGAAAGGGGCTGCTCCTGGGGCTCTCCCCACCGGTGCCCAGGCACGGTTCTGGAACTCTGCAGGCCAGCAGACAGGACCCCTCCTCAGGTCGCCCACAGTTCAAGCTCTGGTCTCGCCCACTCCGTATCCTCAGGCTGCTGAACGACGGGCTGCGTATCCCTCTCGGCCTCCTGCAGAACTCTGGGATGAGACGGCACTGCCATGACCGGCAGGCACACCCCCAGCCCACCGTCCCCTCTGCTGAGGGCGTTGCTGGTGTCCCAGCAGCCCCTGTGGGCCCCTGACTCAGTTAACCCTGCAAGAAGGTAGCTGAGCAACAGGGAGTAACTTGTTGCTATGACATTTTATATGAGGATTTATCACCTGCAAACTCTGAAACCTTCCCCTCCCCGAAGTCCTGCCTTCCCTGGGACACCAAGTCGGAATCACCGAGTTATGCAGCCTGTGAGCACTTCAGTGCTGTGGCTCACGGCCAGCTCTTGGAAAGCTGCAGGGCCACAGAGAGACTGGACAGAGGGCTCCCACAGCACGAGCAGAAAGCACGAGCAGAGGAGCAGGGAGGGGCACTGGGCTCGGGCAGGGGCGCGGAGTTAGCACGTAGATCCAAACACGGGGACGGGTGCTCGTGACACCCGCTCCTCCACGGTGCCGACGCACTGAGAGGTAATGAAACCCACAGCTGCGGCCAAAGCTGAAGGCACAAGACGGCGCTGGGCAGCAGAGCGCCCAGGGAAGGCGGGGAGCGTTGCACAGACCGAGGCCACACTGCCCATCAGAACTTCCCAGCGGCCTCAGCCTGCCAGGACGGGGCCAGAGAGCTCCGCAGCCCCCAAGGCTCGCTTCTCACTGGGAGGTCCGCGCTGACACGGCCAGTGCTCCCTGCAGACACCCAGCCACAGGGCTTGAGACACGAGTGCAGTTAAGTTTTATAGAACTAAAAGGTTAAGGCAGTTCCACAGTCAACTCAAAGACCCGCCCTCCAAAACCAAACAAAACCGAACCTAATGCACCAAAGGGAGGGCTCTTCCTCCCAGGCCGGATGGAGGGGGAGGCTGGGGGCCCCTCAGGCGCAGGGGTGCCTGCGGACGGGTCCCACAGGGGCAGGGGGCCCACAGGGGCGGGTGAGAGGCAGCCGATGACACGCTGAGCGCGGCCCATAGGCCTGCGTCAGGGACCCTCTCCCGGGCAGCGGAAGCCAGGGCGCTGGAAGCTCTGCAGCGCTGCACCCGGCTGAGCCCGCGTCCTCCCGCCTCCTGCCGAGAGCGTCTCCCAGATTCACCTCGGGACCGCGGCCTTGCATGAGGCCGGTGGACGCGGGCTCAGCCCCACCCACGCCAGCCCCTCCGTCCCCATGCTGCGGTTTACAGGCTCCTTTACCCGCAGGGAGGAAAGGGGAGCCCCGGCTCCAGTGACCGCCCAGTGGGCCCGGGGTCTCCTCCCACGGTCAGCCTGGCGCGGCGGGCAGGGGCGAGGCCACCTCCCATGAAGTCTTCCTCAGCAAGGCGCTCCAGGAGCCCCAGAAGCCGGAAGCCCACGGCCCAGAGCTCAGAGAATCTCATGGATGAAGCCAGTTTCGGGGTGCGGGAGGGGAGGTTCCGGGGCTTCGTCCTTCCAGCCCCGTCGGGGGTCTTGCAGCTGGGGGCCTGCTCCTCGCCCCCTCAGGCAGGTCCCGTTACCTCATGTTTGGCTCCCACATTTTTCCTCCCGCACTGGGCATCCCCCCACTGTGTGTGACGCCTCCCCCAGCCCCCGTCCAGGAGGTAAGTGGAAGCCCTCAGCTCAGCTCCACCTGGCGCAGCTGCCCGCCCCCAGCTCCAGCGAGCCCATGCCCGCGGCACGCCGACCCTGCACCCCACCTCTGCGCATCCCCAACACAGGACCAGGGCCTTCTCCTTCCCCCTCACCCGTAACTCAAAATCCACCCGGAAAACTTCTCAGGACAGAAAACCTTAAGGCCGTGGCTGGGCAAGTCTCTCAGTGCAACGCCAGAAGGGGCTTCCTCAAAATCAAACACTTTTTGGCTGCAAATGATTCCACCGAGAAAGCAAAAATCTTGCAAATCAAATAGCTAATAAGAACTCCTACACCTTGACAAAAAAAGACAACCCAATTTTTAAAATGGGCAAAGAACTCGAATAGACATTTCTCCAAAGATACGCAAATGGCCAACAAGTGTGTGAAAAGATGCCCAATCCATCAGCCATCAGGCAAATATAAATCAAAACCTCGGTGAGAGTCTGCGCTGGCGACGCCGCGTGGGCGACCCTGAGGGGAGCCCCCTGCGCTGGCGACGCCGCGTGGGCGACCCTGAGGGGAGCCCCCTGCGCTGGCGACGCCGCGTGGCCAACAGCCCACCGGCCTCAGAAGGTGGCCTCAGCACCACGTGCCCGGCAGCCCCACTTTAGGCGTGTGTGCACGAGAAGCGCTCCCTTCCACACGCGTGCACACGGCACAGCCTGTCACCCGTGACAGCCCCAGGCAGAGCTCCCAAGCGCTCACCACCTGAGGTCAGCAACAGGCAGTACGTCAGGTGCCGGTACAGCTGCGACAGAGTGAAACAAGCCAGACACACGGGCAGATATTGTACGAGTCCATTTATAGGGAACTCCTTGAATAAGGAGATTCACAGAGACAGACAGTTGGAGGCTGAGGGTACTGGGGTAAAATGGAGAGCCTGCAGGGCTGTTTTGGGGGTGATGAAATATCCTGAGATTGGATTGTGGGGAGGCGGCACGATTCCGTGGCCGTGGACGCTGAATTTAAATGGGGCGTACGACAGTGAACCGCCTCTCAGCCAAGCTCTTCTCCGAAGGGTCAGCACTCTGGTGACGACTCTTCCTCTTCCGTTGCCCACCGAATCTAGATCCCTCCACCTGCAGAATTCTGGGGAACCTGTGACGTGTAAAGACTGAGTAAAGAAGAGCATGTGGAGGCCGGGAAGGGATGAGACGTGGCGGCTGGCGGTGACGCACCCCACCCCCGCAGACGGGGCCCCCGCGCAGCCTGCACTGTGCTCACTCGCACGCCTGTCCTGACCCAGAGCGTGTCCCGTCCTGCGGGCAGCGCAGGTGCTGGCGGGGCCAGGCAGCCAGGCCGGGGGCTGCGGGGAGCCGCTGCTGCAGGGCAGCTGCGCAGAGCGGGGCTCGGGGGTGGCCTTGGCGACACGGGCCTCCAGGCCAGGACTGGGTGCCTGCCCCACGTTCTCGTCTGCCCGCATTTCTCACGCCTCCCACTAGAGCCCATTCCCACTCGTCAATCACGTCCGCTCCGCTGCTGACAGTGTTTCAAACGGCTGGCCCCCCCTTCGCTCTTACACCCCCCTCCTGGCTCTCCAATCAGAGCTCGTTAGGAAATAGTCTTCAAATCCTGTAAAAGGTAGAGGAAGAAGAATGCAAATATTCTTACAGAATTTGCTTTTTGGATCTTTCTGTCTTAATTAGTAACCTTATTTCAAAAGCCGTCTCATTTTTCTCACTGGTTCAGAAGCCACAACTGTTACTTAATATTTTTTGGAAGGAAAATAATTATTCAAAATTATCTATGGCAGTTGCAAGAAAGCTTTTGCTCCAATGCAGATAAAATGTGTGCATGTATGTGTGTGCGTATGTGGATGTGCATGTGTGTGCAAGTGTGTGCATGTATGTTATGTGTGCATGCATGTCTCTATGTATGTGTGAGCGTGTGCAAGTGTGTATGGCCGCGTGCCTGGACGTGTGTGTCACATGCATGTGTGTGTGCATGTCTGTGTGTGTGCACGCTAAGCAAGCCCAGTGTGCCATGGCTTTCCAGCAGGAGGCCTGACATGAGGCCACGAAAGTCACACGCTAATAACAGGAAGCTCACAGGACCCTCATATTCTCACAAAGCTGGGTCCCTATTACCTTCTTTTTTTAAGAGGGTGAAATCCACACAAGCAACCACTTAGGTGTCCAACCCAGAAGCTCCATGCACTCACAGTGCTGCGCCTCCACCACCTTTCTCTGGTTCCATCAGCCCAGAACACCCCGCAGCCACGGCAGCCCCTCCCCTCCCCAGGCCCTGGCGGCCCCTGACTTGCTTGCCGTCTCTGCCGGGGACATTTCACATATACGGAATCACACACTGTGTGGCCACAGAAGTGGCTGTCTTCTTTCCCAGCATGTTCTGAGGATCGTCCAAGCTGTGGCCAAGTACCAGCACGTCGTCCCTTCACTATCCACTGCATGGACACATCACGGCTGAGCTCCCCCGTCCTCGACGGACGGACGTGGCTGCCGTGGCCGCGTATTACCTCTCACTCCTGAGTGGTCTCTCGTTAGACTCGCTGAGCCTGACTGTCCTAAAGCCGGTTCCAGGAGCACCTGCACCTGCCCTGTCTCAGGTCCACGGTCCCCCAGGTCCTCAGAGAAAAAGATAAAAACTTCACACTGTCGTTTTGGGGGCTCTATTACCAATTCCCATCAAAATCAGGGGTTGCTTTTCTTGTAATGTCTCTCTAAGTTTTCACACCTAAAATTCATCTGAAAATGCAAGGGACCCAGGTTAGCAAAGCAAACTCAAAGGACTCACACTTCCAGCTTCAAAACTACAAAGCTACATGAATTGAGACAGCACGGTAAGGACGTGGAGATCAGAAATAGAGGCCTCAGGTGGTCGCCCCCCAAGTGAGGAGAGACTCCCGGCCAGTCGCCGCCCCGTCCTCTCCTCCCCACTCCCCACGCCGCGGCCCAAGGCCAGCCCTCCATCTGGGACCAGCCCCCCTTCCCGGCCTCCCTCGAATGCTGCCTGGAGGACGGAGGCACTGGCTCCCCGCGGCCAGGCTCAGCCCACCACCCCTGGACATTTGGCCCTTCTCGGGCATGTACAGCTCCACCCTCGATTCTCCCTGTGGAGGCACAGGGTGCGCCCTCCGGCAAGCTTCACAGGCCCCGGTGAGAAGTCGAGGCATCGCTGCTACACTCAGGGACCACGGCACGTCCTCCCGGGAAGCCAGCTGTCTGGGAACAGCAGCCACCACGGCCGCCCGAGGTCGCCGGCCCACAGGCGACTGTGCCGCCAGGAAGAGCAGAGCGTTCCCCGCCTCCACGCCCCTCCTGGGCTTGCGCCTCCTCTTCTGTGGCACAGATGGCCGTCTTCCGAGGGCAGCTGATGACCCCACATAGAAACGGAGCTCCGCGAGACGACAGCTCTGCTTCTGCAGGCAGCACCGCCTCCTGGGGTCTGCACGGCGCTCTCAGCTCTGCCGCGAGCCTGCCGCCCCAGGCGGGGTTCCCCAGGCCTTCTGCTGTTGTGCATAAAATTCTCCAAGAGTTAGGACAATCAGCTGGTTGCCTATATGGGAGAATCCCGCGTCACAGTCTTACAACAGTGTTCTCCTAGATCTCAAAGGCAATTCAGAGCATCAGCAGTTTCATTCTTTTATTTATTTGATAAGCATTTACTGAGTGTGGTAGTTTGAAGCTGTGTGTACCGCAGAAAAGCATGTTCTGGAATCTAATCCATTCCTGTGAGTGTGGACCCGCTGTGAGCAGGATCTTCAGCTGAGGTGCGGCCCACCTCATTCAGGGGGTCTTCCTCCTCTTATATACACAGAGGGAATAAAGACAGAGAGCAAGCCACGGGAGCAGGGAGGCCCAGAGGCCAGCAGACGCCACCACGTGCCTTGCCGTGCGGCAGAGGAGCCAGGAGCGCCGGCCGGTCTTTGGGAAGAAAGCACTGCCTGATGATGCCTTGATTTGGACACTTTCTCAGCCTTGAAACTGTAAACTAATAAACTGCCATTGTTCAAGCCAACCCACTTCAAGGGCTCTGCGTTCAGCAGCAGAGGAAACTAAAACACTATGATCTGCAGACACGACACAGGTGCTGGGAGGCAGGTGTGTGGGACGCAGGCCAGGCCATCAGGGCCTCGGTCTCGTAGAGCAGGCAGATGAGCCGGGGGTAACTGGCACGTGTTACACACCAGTGACGCCCTCCAGGCCGGGCTCTGATTCAGTGGTGTGGGCGTGGCGCACGGGGACCGCGAGTCTAGAGGCCTCCATGGTGACTCTGCAGAGCAGGTGGACTTGGTCCAGTGTCAGGAATGGCTCAGGTTGAGAAAGGGGCTGCGCGGAGGGAGCGCCAGCGGCCAGAACTCAGGAGCTGGAGCAGGGGGCTCGCCCGGACCCAGCGTTGTGTCCCATGGCCCAGCTCGAGGTGGTCACCAAAGGGGGAGGCACCATCAATGCGCCGGGAGAGGCCGGGCCGCATGCCTGCTGGGCAGGCAGCCCTGCAGCCAGAGTAGGGCGGCAGGCAGGAGCCTCGGCCCACCGAAAGGGGCTCGCCGAGTGTCACTGGCCTTGCTCTCACCTGCAAGGGGTGTCGGGGCTTGAGGCACAGCTCTGGAGGCCGGAAGTCTGAAGCCAAGGTGTGGCAATTCCGGGTTTTGGAGGTAGGTGAGCCTGGTATGTGGCCACCTCCCCACCCCCGTCCCCGCCCTGTGCCTGTCTGGGCTCAAATGTCCCTCTCCTTGCACTGCCGCCAGGCACACTGCTTAGGGGCCCATCCAGTAACCCATCTGACCCTATCCGGTCCTATTTCCCAGGAAGGCCGCCTTCACGGGTACTGGGGGAGGACGTGGACATGGGGGGGAACTAGAGCAGGTGGACCTGCCGCTCCCCTGCCTGCTCCTGCTGGCATCCCTCAACCGGTGACCAGTCCGGACCCCAGACTCCAAAGGGTATAAAAATGAAGGGTTAGAGAAATATTTCCAGCAAAACCTCAAAAGCATGGTCTGTGTGCAGAGGCCTCTCGGCTACTGACTACAGACAGAACAGGCTGCCGGGGCCCAGGGCACAGCTTGTCTTCAGGGATCCATGAGCAGTGGCAGGAGACAGGGCTGAGCAAACGGCCTGACAAAGGAGGTCTTTCCAGACCTGTGTGCGAATCCCAGAGGGTTTGAGCCAAGCGTGACCTCTACCGTAAAGACCCCACTATAAAGTGAGCCACGGCTGGGGAGGACGAGACAGAAGCAAGCACCAAGGCCGTGGGGAAGGGGCACTGGACGCACTACACAGCTCCCCTCGGAACTCAGGGCTGCGCGGTGAGCAAGCCAACACCACGTCCACAGAAAGGGGCAGGGCTCCCTGGAGGGCAGCTGGCTCCGCGTTTGGAGCCGAAGGAAACACCAGAGCGCCTGCACATCTCACCATGGTGAGAGAATGAGGAAACTCCCAGGGGTACAGGGAGGCCCTGACCGCAAGGGGCTAAGAGGGACCGCTGTCGTGCTGAAGACACACGGACCCAAGGAAAGCGGAGGGGGCGTGGTTAAACTCGGGAGACAGAGTGTTATGGCTTCCCCCTCCTGCAGAGCCCAGCCTTGGGGAGGGGGCCCTCACCCCTGCCCGCTCCTGCTCTAGCAGGGGTTGCTGAGCTGGGTCGGGACGGGAGCTGCAGGCGCTGAAGGGACAGCAGCAGCTGGCAGAGGCACAGGGCACGCTCCAGGCCCAGCGCCCCAGCCGGCCTCCTCTCCTGCCTGGGCAGCTGCTCCAGGGGGGCGAGGCCTGCCCGCTCGGCTGCTCGGGGCTGCCCGAAGCCCCAGGACTCACAGCCGAGGCTCCCACTGGCACAGCCAGAGCAAAGCGTGGCCTCCTACCTCATCCCCTCCGTGGAGCGGAGCCGGTAGTTGCGGTAGAGCTGGGGCACGCCCAGGAGGGCCTCAGTGAGCACAGCTAGGAAGCCGAGCGTCTCCACGAACAGAGCCGAGTCGATGGACAGGTACGTGACATAGCCGGCCACACCTGTGAAGGCCAGCACGCACTGCACGTAGTCCCCAAAGCCGCTCCAGTGCCAGAAGTAGTGGGGGTCGAAATCTAGGAGAGAGGAGAGCGAGTGAGAGGATGGGGAGGTGGAGGGGGGAGAGCTG
>JAQZBX010068743.1:0-15700 GCA_029593785.1 Cabassous unicinctus | reverse complement strand
ATTTATGTAAACAAATGCACATATATGCATATGTATTAATATATCATTTTACAAATATTGGTATGCATTGTGAAAAATTTGATTTTTACCCACAAAAAAAAATCGGGCCCCTCAAAAAAAAAGAGCCCCTCTATTTTGCAGAAGGACCCTGCATTTCCAGTACATAAGGCTGAGGGTATTCCCTTCATTGCTATGGAGCAGGAAGGTGATCGCAGGAGATATTTCTAGAGTAGAAAATACTACCCCTCCTTTCTGAGGTTACACACAGATATCTTCATTTCCACCGTTGGAAAGCTCCTTTTTATATAAAGGGATTTGCACTAAGATTCAGTGGGTCTTGGCTTTAACCTCATTCATTTCACTGGCTGGTTTTTTTTATCACAGGTTAGGCACCAAATTTCTCTTAGCCTCAGTTCTCTCCTTGGTGAAGTTCAGATGAAAATTTCTGCTCCCTTGACAGGGCTATTGTGGGATCAATGACCTTGTACCTGAATGTTCTTGGAAGAGCATAACATCCCAAGCATCCGCAAGGCAATGGGAACAGGAAGAATGGTTAAATCTAGGAGTGTGGCTCAGGATCTGCTTTCTCATGATACTAATGCTCATGATGGCCTTTACATTTTGTTATTTGTGTAGATGAATAATTGGCTTGCTATATAATAACAAAAGGGATCACATCACAGATGTTTTCTGAAATGCAATGGTATTTCTCCCATAAATACTAAGAGATATATTAGTTGAAATGGCATCAAGTGAAGACATTGGTATGTGGTATTTCCTCCTAAAATTTCTAGGACACTGTTTTCATTTCCTTGGCTGCTCAAGCAAATACCATGCAATTGCCGCGGTCCAGCCGAGGCACGAGGGAGCAGGCTGAAGGTGATTAAGGGAGTTGGTGAGAAAAGATGAGTTGCAACCAAGTTGAGTGAGAATTCACGTATATCTCTTTATTCTTCTTCATTGTAGGATAGCTCAGTTTTTATATACTATTCTTTGGGCAGGCTTGTAAGCATTCCTTCTGTAGTTATGTAAAGTTTATGTAAGCATTTTTTCTATAGCTAAGCAAGGTTGTAGGCACACTATAGACTTTAGGTAAGCATTAGGATGTTAACTTTTATAGAACATTAACTTGTGGCTTAGAAATTCCTGTTCTGATGCCAAGGTTAGATAAACCAGACTTGTGGTTAACTAACATATTTAATTGTAGCACTAACCCATGGTTACATTTTAACGTTTACTATCTAAAAGGTTATTAAGATTTTAAACTATCTTAAAGCAGTAGTTTTTACCTCACATTAGAGATTTAAGGAAATCTACTTTATAATGGGCTTAAGTTAGTTAGGCATTTACATCAGAGTTATTAGTACTTGTAGCTTAGAATTTAACAGACTTGTTGTTCTTTTCAGTCAATGGTTGTTAACAGTGTTTTTGATAATTTTAAAACTATTTGCATTAGCAGTTAAATCATAATCATAATTTGCGATAAACTAGACTATTGTATTTATTCCATGAAGACGGCTAGCTGTTCTTTCGGTAATTACCTGCTGGGGAAATAGAGGCCTCGATTGGCTTTGGGGGGACTGTGCCTGTTTTAGGTCAGGACCATGCTATGCGATTACTAGATCTTACCCGTTATTGGAGACCGTAGCAGCAATTGGGCCAGGGCCCTTTGGCACCAATCGGCTAGGTTCCTCTCTTAGGTTGTCCAGAGTGCTTATCGCAAAAGGGGTCCAGTTGCCCGTCATTGACTATCCAGTCCAGCGCCCGATGAGGCTTTGCCTTGTACCCAGCGGTACCAATCACAGCATAAGCTAAGAGCATGTTTTGTAGGTAAACAATTTAAAAAGGAAAGATATCGCTATTATGATTAAGATTATAACCAGAGTGAAAGAGGCCCCAAGTTCTGAAGTGCCCAGTCCTCTTCCGAGAGCTAAGCACCTCCATTGATGGCCGCCACACTTTTCTTTTTTTTATTTTTTAAAATGAAACTGAATAGTTGAGTTTTTAAATCTTTAATTGAAGACAAAATTATTTTGAAGATGATTGGAAGAACAACAATTAAAACAACAATTATTAAAAGTATGATAATAGAATGAGAAATGTCTGTTTACCACACAGTGGGGTTAATGGAATGGAATATGTTTGTTCATAATTTTTCAGCTAACTTTTTAGTGGGTTTTAATTTAGTTTGACTAATATTTTTGATTTGTTTTTGTAAGTTTTTTAGATTGGGAGCTAATTTAGTATTATATCATATTCTTTGTAAATGGTTTTTTATTTTATTTTAAGGTTTAGAAGTGTTATTATACGGCAGAGGAGTAACACAAATATATTTATAGTTAGAGTGACATTTAGTGGCCAATTTAGTTTTTATATTAGTGATTTTATTTTCTAAAAAGACTATAGTTTTTTTTAAAGAATTTAATCTAACTTTTATTTTTTTATTAATTTGACTTTGTAATGTTAAAGCTAAGGATATATTATGAGTTAGAGCATTTATATGATGAGCAGTTTGAATATTAGAAACTAAAGCAGTTGTTGATACAGCTAATGAAGTAATAATAGAAATTAATGTAGAGATTCTTAAAATAAGAGCAGCAACAAAACATTGAGGTTGAGACAATTTTTTTAATTGTTGGATAACGTATATATCAGGATTATTAAACCAAGCTTCTGATATATTAACAGGTAAAAGTATATGAGAGGGTTGATGAATTATAACAAAGATAGTATAATTTTTTGGTAATTTAGAATAAATATAATTAGTAATTAAACATTTATAACAAGTAATTTTATAAGTAGTATTATTAGAAGTTATTATTAAACTATTGCTATTTTCTAAAAGTACAGTATATGGGGAGTTTATACAAGCTTTTATGCCGTATAAGATAGGCGTTCTTATAGGTTTTTGTAAAATAATAGGAGCAGTAGCTGTTAATAATTTAAACAAAGAAAAATATATATGAGAATGATTTATGGACGTACTAAGATAAATAGGTGTTATAAATTTATTAGAATATTATTTATGTATTGGCTCAGGATTATTTATATTAACAGTAGGAGCAAAATTTTAAGGTTTTGATGTTAACTTATTATGATAATTATGATTAGGAGAAGAGACAGAGAAATTATAAATTTTAAGAGGAGATAAATAAGGATGATGAAATAAAGCAGCATGATGAAATTTACATTTTAGCCAAGTAGGAAATCTTTTAGTTTTATCTATATTTTTTTAAAATAAATTTTTATTTTTAATAGGATATTTTGTTATATAATTTTTAATTAGTTGAGTAGAAGGAGATTTATTAGAAATATTTTTATAAGTATTATTAAAGTTATAATAACTTAAAGACGTTAGAGTTAAAACCCATAACCCTCGCATTTTAGAGGCTTGTTTCCAGGGTGAGTTAGTTATAAAGGTTTTATAAGAAATAGGAACACATCTTGGAGGAGGACGGCCATTAGTAACAAAACAAAGAGGTGTAGTATTAGAAAAGTTTGTAAAATTAAGCTGTTTATTAGTTTTATGAGGAATATTATAATTAGGTAGACTCTTTAGCAGATTAGTATTATTAGTAAAAACTTTAGGAAAGTTATATTTTTAAGATGACACATGAAAAATAGGAGGATTAGGAATGTAAGTCTAATAAGATCGTTGAGAATTAACAACAGATATCTGAAGTGAGAGTAATGTTATTATTGTAATAAAAAAGAGTTGTAGGAGAAGAGGGTTTACCACTAATATTTACCACTGTTTGGGCGTTGGATGTTAGGCGTTTTATCTGTTTCCAAGTAGGGAGAACAGCTTTTTGAGTAGAGGCAGCCTGAGTGGTAGGACGAGAACCTGTTAAGCAGAGGCTTTTTAATGGTGGGAGTAATGTATTTTTAATGTTATTTTTTGTTGGGGGTGATTTATTTGTGGTCGTTTTTAGCACGGGTGGGAGATATGCTTTTATCCTTCTTTTGTTGAGGGGGCCCTGTGGGCCGGGTGTACTGGTTAGGAATCTAGACTGGCATTTTGGCATTCTGTGGAAATATATAAGCATATTTTTTCCTGATGTTAACAAAGCATCAGGTCCTTTTAATATTTTGGTTAATATATCTTTTCATTTTATATAAACCTGTGTAGTTACTTTTTGAGGCTTCTAATGTCTTTTCATAGCACTGTTTTTTTTTTATTTAGATTTATATAATTTAATATAAACAGAGCATGAGATAAAATATGATGAGGAGTATAGTATTTTTCTGTACTGGTAATTTTTTTTATCTGATTTTTTAAATTTTGATGAATTTTTTTAATAATAGCTTGTTTTTGTGGGTTATATGGAATTCTAGTGGTATGATGAATATTATAATTAAGATACAATTGTTGGAATCTTTTAGAAACATAAGCAGGGGCATTATTTGTTTTTAGCTTTCGAGGTAGCCCCATGTAGGCAAAAGATTGAATTATATGTTGAACTACATCTTTTAAAGCTTTTTTAGAATGGGCAGAAGCGAAAGTTAAATGAGAGTAAGTGTTTATTGTAACATGAACATAACACAGTTTTTTAAAGGAAGGTACATGAGTTACATTTATTTGCTATAAAACATTAGGTTTTAGTTCTCTAGGATTTATTTTAGTAGAAGGCTGAGGGAGAAAAGTTATATAAGTAGAATAATTTTTAACAATTTGTTTAGCTTGTTCTTTAGTTAAATTAAACTCATGTTTGAGAGCAGTTGTATTCTGATGGTGTAGAGCATGAGATTTTTTTGTAAGCTTAGTACTTTTTACTACACATATTTTTTTGGTAGCCAAGTTTGTTGTAGAGTTTTTTGTTGCCAGCGGCTCAGGAAGGTCAGAGTGGCTGTGAATGTGGCTTACATAATATTTTTTACTTTTTTTTTGTAATACTTGCTGTAATGTTGATAATAGAGGAAAAATATTGGATTGCTGTGATATAATAGCAGTTTTAATTTGAGGAAATAATGAATATATATAATGAGAATCAGTAAATAAATTGAAAGGTTTTGAAACAGTTTTAAAAACAGAAATTACAGCCACTAATTTAGTATGCTGGGCTGAAGTTTTATTTGTTATTATAGTTTTTGATTGTTTATTTTTAACTATAGCAGCTTGACTATTAGATGACCTATTTGTAAAAATTAGTCGAGCCTTTTTTAGAGGATTTATAGAATAATTTTTTGGGAATATTAAAGTATTTTTTGAAACAAAAACAAGCAAAGGGTTAGCTGGTAAATGATAAGAAATTTTTTCGAGGAACTTTAAAAAGGCTAAAGCCTAATTTGTGGATTTACTTAACAAATAGGTAAATTGTTTTTTTTTGTAAGGAAGAGTAATTGTAAAGGGGTTTTTACCAAGTAATTTTTTACTGTGTTTGTGTTTTTTAAGAACCAAGGAAGCAGTTAGCTCTGGATATGTAATTAAATTCTTTTTTGGAGTAACAGCTAAATGTATTTATTTTATTGGTTTATTTTGTTAAAGGCAAGCAGTGGGAGTATAAGGAGTTGTTAGAATTATGAGACTTCAAGGCTGACTGTAATTTACTTGAGTTAAAATTGTCTTTGACAGAGCAGAATTTATTAAAGTTAAAGATTTTTTTTTTTCTCAGTAAGGGTTCTAGGAGACAAGGGATCAGAATCTCTTTTTAAGATATTAAAAAGAGGCTTTAAATCTTTGGTAGTTAATTTTAAATAGGGCCTTATCCAATTGATGTTTTTTAGAACTTTTTGAAAGTTATTTAAGGTTTTTAAGTTATCTGTTTTAATTTCTATATTTTGTATTAACATCTTAGGTGAGGAAATAATCTTTTTCAAGTATTTTAACGGAGGTGTGGTTTGAATTTTGTCTGGGGCTATACTTAGCCCAAATTTGGCTAAAGTTTCTACTGTAGTTTGTAGTAACTTTTGTAAATTATTTAAAAGTTTACAAGCTAACAAAATGTTATCTATATAATGTAATATGTAGGCTTGAGGAAAAAGGTTTCTAACTTTTAAAAGTGTTTGATCTATAAATTTTTGACACAAGGTGGGGCTATTTTTCATACCTTGTGGTAAGACTTTTTACTGAAACTTTTGATGTGGTTTTTGATAATTAATTGAAGGTAAACTAAAAGCAAATTTTTTTTGATCATCCGTATGTAAAGGAATAGAAAATAAACAATTTTGTAAGTCTATGACATAAATTGTAAATGATTTTGGAATGGCCGTAGGTGTAGGGAGGTCAGGCTGTAAAGCTTCTATAGACACCATAGTTTTGTTAATGGCTTTTAAATCTTGTAATAATCGCTATTTTCTAGACTTTTTTTTGATTATAAAGATAGGAGTATTTTAAGGACTATGAGATGGTTTAATATGTTCTAATAGTAACTGTTCTTGAATTATTTCTGTTGTAGCTTGTAATTTTTTATAGATAAGGGGCCACTGTTCCACCCACACAGGCTTATTTTTTTTTATATTATCTTATTTGTTGTAGGGAGGACAGTGGCCCTTAGGATAAAAAAGCTGAGTTATTTTTAATTTTTATATTTATTTGAGACAGAATGTCTCTCTCTCATAGGGTAAAGGGTAAAGATGGAATTATATAAGGCTGAACAGTTTTTTTAACTTGTCTATCAGACCAAGGTAAAATTGAGGAACTCTGAGCTATGTTGTTAGGCTGACCTAACCCTGTTAAGGAGGTTAGACTGTGTTTGGTAGGCTAATTACTTGGCTAATTTTTTTTAGATATGTAAGTAACATCTGTTTTAGTGTTAATTAGCTTATTAAACCTTTTTTTTATTTAATATTATATCTTTTATTGGCCTTTCTTCTTTTATTTTTGAATCTAGGCTACTATATCAGTAGACTCAAAATTTTTAGTTTATCAGGCATTAAAATTTTAGAACTAGGAAGATTTATATATGGTAATAATAGAAGTTGTGTTATTCTTTGTTTTGGAAACAACTGAATTGTTTTGGCAGGAGACTGAATTATAATTTTAATTTCTCCTGTATAATTTGAATTTATTATCCCAGGCAAAATTATTAGTCCTGATTTAGAAATGCTACTTTTGTTTATAATAAGTCCTGTTGTATTAGGGGGTAAGGGTTTATAAATCTCAGTAGGTAATAAAGTAACTTGTATATCAGGTGATATAATTATATGTTTATTTATTGGCAAGTTTAATCTTGTGCTCCCTGGGGAGGCTCTGACCAAGTTTGATATAAATTGTTTTGAAGAGTTCTTGGTTTTTAATTCAGGGTAGGATTGTTTTTCCATTTGGCAGGGGCCTGGGGATGGTTCTCTTTTTTGTTTTTTGACTTAGAAAAGTTAACAGCCACCTGAGGAGAATTTTGTTTCTTAGAAGAGTTTGGTAAAGGAGTTTTATTCTTATGGAATTTAGATCTGTAGTTTTTTAGCCAATGGTAACCTTTGGCACATTTAGGACAAACAGTTCTCGGTTTATTTTTTTCTGTTGCAGTATTTTTTATTATAGGTTTTTGATCTTTCTGAGGACATTTCCTAGCAAAATGTCCCGTTTGACTACAATTAAAGCAAGCTTTTTTTTTTATTTTCGCTCTGTTTTTTGTTTAAATTTTTTAAGTAATTAGAATAAGATTCGCCTTTTAAGGCTGCTGTAATTGTCATACCCTGAATATGGGCAGGAGTTGTATCTATGCATATTTTTATATAATTATTAATAGTACTTTTCTTTTTAATTGGCTTTAATAAGGCTTGACATGTTGGATTAGCATTTTTAAAAGCCAATTGTTTAACAATTATTTTTTTTGTCTTCTCATTGTTTATGGTTCTGGAGGCTGTTTCTTGAATTTTTGTTAAAAATTCCTTAAATGGTTCATCAGCCTTTTGTTTTATAGAGGTAAGGAAAGAAGTAGAAGCTCCTGTGTTTTTTAATTTTTTCTAAGTTTTTATGGCCAAATTGTTAATATTTCCTAATATATCTTTTGAAAGTTTTAGTTGGACCTGTGGGGTTATGTAAACTCTTCTTTTTGTTAATATGTTATAAGTAATATGACGATGCCTATTGTGGTATCTTTGGGCCAAGATTTTAGCCTCTTTTTTAAAATTTGATTTCCATAGTAAGAAAGCACCTCCTTTTAAACACGATTTTGTAGTAGCTATTTAATTAAAGGGAGTAAGCCATTGACTTTGTAAAATCTTCAACATTTGGATGGTATAAGGAGAAGAGGGACCAAAATCTTTTACAGCCATTTTTAATTTTTTTAATAGTTTAAATGATATAGGTTTCTACTCAGGGGCATCATTTTTCTCTACTCTTTGTACTACGGGGAAAATGTGAGAAAGCGAATTATTACTTTCTGTTTTGGCTTGCCGTACAGCCGCCATGAATTCTACATCAGATTTTTTTCTTACGCGATTATTTTTAATTTTTCCTTTAGGCTTTTTCTTAACTATAGGGAAAGTGAATTTATCATTATGATATCTAGCTGTAGCATTCTCTAACTCTTGTTTAAATTCTGAAGGCAAAGTTTTATCAGAATCTGTATTTGATTTTTTAGAATCTGAGTTAGAACTTTCCTTTTTTAACAGTATAGGAGCTGACGCCCCGTGGAATAATTTTTCTTTATTAATCTTTTTCTGAAGAGCAGGAGAGGGAGGAGCAGTTTTTACTTTTTTAGCTAAAAATATAGCCTTATGAGTAGGATCAAAGCAGTTTTTAAGCATGTTCTATAAAGAAAAGGCGTTATGAGGAACTTGTTCAGGCCCTTCTTTCTTATAATATTCCTTCATTTCTTTACCTACTTTTTGTTAAGTGGCAAGATCAAGGGTTCTTTCTTTTGGGAACCAAGGTGATATATATTGAATAAAATGGAAAAAATCAGTTAACTGTTTATTTGAGACTGACATTCCTCTAGTTTTTAACATATGACGTGCAATTTGCACAAACATGCGCCGTTCCTTTGATTTCATATTACCCATTCTTTTGAAACTTTCCTACTTTATCTTTACCTTTCCTTCAGGTAAACTGGCATAAGCCAGCGGGGCTGCAGCACCCTTAGTAGGATCTTATCCCTTAATGAAGAAAGAGAAAGCTTACCTTTAGGTCCCTGTTCGGGCGCCAAATGCCACGGTCCAGCCGAGGCATGAGGGAGCAGGGTGAAGGTGATTAAGGGAGTTGGCGAGAAAAGATGAGTTGCACACCAAGTTGAGTGAGAATTCACGTATATCTCTTTATTCTTCTTCATTGTAGGATAGCTCAGTTTTTATATACTAATCTTTGGGCAGGCTTGTAATCATTCCTCTGTAGTTATGTAAAGTTTATGTAAGCATTTTTCTATAGCTAAGCAAGGTTGTAGGCACACTATAGACTTTAGGTAAGCATTAAGATATTAACTTTTATAGAACATTAACTTGTGGCTTAGAAATTCCTGTTCTTATGCCAAGGTTAGATAAACCAGACTTGTAGTTAACTAACATATTTAATTGTAACACTAACCCATGGTTACATTTTAACGTTTACTATCTAAAAGGTTATTAAGATTTTAAACTATCTTAAAACAGTAGTTTTTACCTCACATTAGAGATTTAAAAAAATCTACTTTATAATAGGCTTAAGTTAGTTAGACATTTACATCAGAGTTATTAGTACTTGTAGCTTAGAATTTAACAGACTTGTTGTTCTTTTCAGTCAATGGTTGTTAACAGTGTTTTTGATAATTTTAAAACTATTTGCGTTAGCAGTTAAATCATAATTTGCGATAAACGAGACTATTATATTTATTCCGTAAAAAGGGCTAGCTGTTCTTTTGGTAATTACCTGCTGGGAAAATAGAGGCCTCGATTGGCTTTAGGGGGACTATGCCTGTTTTAAGTCAGGACCATGCTATGCGATTACTAGATCTTACCCGTTATTAGAGACCATAGCAGCAATTGGGCCAGGGCCCTTTGACACCAATTGGCTAGGTTCCTGTCTTAGGTTGTCCAGAATGCTTATCACAAAAGGGGTCCAGTTGCCCATCATTGACTATCCAGTCCAGCGCCCGATGTGGCTTTGCCTTGTACCCAGCGGTACCAATCACAGCATAAGCTGGAAGCATGTTTTTGTAGGTAAACAATTTAAAAAGAAAAGATATCGCAATTATAATTAAGATTATAACCAGGATAAAAGAGGCCCCAAGTTCTGAAGTGCCCAGTCCTCTTCCAAAAGCTAAGCACCTCCATTGATGGCCGCCACATGCAATGGGTTGGCTTAAATAGTGAGAATTAATTAGCTCATGGTTTTGAGGCTAGGAAAAAGTCCAAATCCAGTTCTTCATCAGAAAGAAAGAAAGAAAGAAAGAAAGAAAGAAAGAAAGAAAGAAAGAAAGAAAGAAAGAAAGAAAGAAAGAAAGAAAGAAAGAAAGAAAGAAAAGAAAGAAAGGCAATGCTTTCTTCCTGAAGAGTGGTGTTCAGGGTTGGCTGCTGGTGATCCTTGGTCCTGGGCTCCTCTGTCACATGGCAATGCACATGGCAGCCTCTCCTGGTCCCCTCCCTTCTCTTCCAGGTTCTATTGATCTTCACGTTCTTGTTTCCTGTGGCTCTTTCTCTCTTTGTCTGAATTTCCTTCCACATATAAGGAGCTCCAGTAATAGGATTAAGACCCATCCTGCATGATGTGGGTCACACCTTAACTGAAGAAAACTCATCAAAAGTTCCTTCTTACAATGGGGTCACACCCACAGGAATGTATTAAGTTTAAGAACATGTTTTTCTGGGGGACATAGCTTCAAAATACCACAGGCCCTGATGGTTTTAAGTTTGAAGAAACTGTAACTAAAGCAGCTGGTAAAGTAATTCTTTCCTTTTGCATTTTCCCTGTGACTCCCCTCCTTCCTCTCTCATGGCTTTGAACCTCCTTTACAGATGTGTCTGCTCTCTGCCTCTGGAATTTGGTCAGCAGTGAAACTCCTACTGGGACCAGCCATATCCTCATGGATGTAGATCTCATTCACTCCCCTCCCTACAGCTCAAGTTAACCTCTGTGGGAGGAATATGGTTTCTTGTCCTCACAACCATTCCATTTCTTCAAACTTAGACTGAAAAATCAGGGAGTTGGGGAAAGTGGCCAAACTCTTTCAAAGTTTGTCAGCCTAGCTTTCTTTGGTTAAATTGTTCCCTCCTTTTTGTGGTAATAGATTTGCCTAAGGCAAGCAACTCAAAGGTCTGGCACAGACCTTGGTATTTGTGCCTCTCCTAGATCATCGGAAAGCCCTCCATATCTCTTCATTTCAGCAACTGGCCTCTGTGCTCCTTGAGAGCAGAGCTAAATTTGATTCACCTCTGTAGCCCCACAGACCTGGGAATTACCATCTTATGTACGGTTACCCTTCACTTTTGACTTAGGTGTCAGACAGCCGGAACACATGCTATGTGTGCTTATCATTAGCTCTGTGACTCTGCTGTCTTGAAGGGGGCTGTCATTCAGAAAATCTTTGCAGTAGCAGAATGGTGGCTGAAGGTGCAGGCATTGGAGCTGGATTCTGGAGTCAAACCCTATCCCTGCTTCTATGTGGCCTTGGACAAGTTGACCCCTGTTTTTTAGTTTCCTCATGTGTCCAATGGGGAAAACAATAGTAAAGATCTGGAAAGGCTGTTGTGAGAATAAATGCTAGCAGTTGTAAACTGAGAACAATGTCTAACAAATAGTAAGATTTTACCAAGGTGCCAAGGGACAGTCATAGTGGACATGTCACAGAATCTGAAAAGTGCAGATGCTGAAACCCTAAACTGTGCTTTGCAAATTCTGGTGCACTGCAGAGATACCCAGGGAATTTGGTGGAAATATAGATGGCTTGGACCCCTCCCCAAGCTTCCTGGGTGATTCCAATGCACAGCAAAATTTGAGAATCACTTCCTTAGACAAAACTTTTGGATTATTCCACGTTGCGAAAGAAAAACTTTGAAAAGCAAGTAACCAAGACACATTTTTGTACCTGAATTCTTTTAATCAGTGTAAGTTGGTGGAGGAGTATCAAATAATAAGGGCTGGTTTTTTCACGGGCGGATGTAGGAAATGAAAGCAAGGTATTGCCAGAGCCACCCTGAACATCATCATTTGCGTGTCAGTGACAGGTAGGAAAGTAACATCTCTGTTCTTAAACACAGTAGCATTCTTCAAACATTGTGATTACAAACCTGTTTTAAAGCCCATTTGTCATTCAAAATGTCATGGTAGATAATATATCACCCATCAGCTTATACATAATGGGATTTTTTGTTGTGACTTGGTACTGTCAAACATAGGATAATAAAACTTAAAAAATCAAAAAAATAAAAATAAAAAATAAAAATGAAAATTTAAAAAAGTGATTTTTTCACACTGAGGATGGGGTTCTCCCACAGCTCTGCAGGATTATCTAACCCTACATAGATGCCCAGTCTCCCCCTGGGACCCACACTGCCCTCTGTGCCAGCTATGAACCTCTCCCAGTTAAGACCCCCAGACAGGACATGATCCCAAGCCATGGTCAAAGGACAAACCCTGATTGTCTGAGGTGCGGACTGAACTTGAACAGTCCAGGCCAGTCTCCAAAGCTGGCACCAGCCTCCTTGGCCCATGGAAAGAGGGAGGCACCAATTACTAGACTGGACCCAATCTCAGGCAATGCAGGGGTGGGCTCTAGGCAGCCTTGGGTAGTCAGAGAGGCAGCAGGCTGAGCCAATGGCTGCTTAGGCCAGTGGCCTGTTGGTGCCCAGACCAATAGGGAACATGGTTGGTCTGTTACTAGGCAGAAACTGTAAGTGAAAAATAGGTAAGTAATCCATAGAAGAGAAGAGTTAGACAAACGGATTTCCTTTCACTCTGTATAGGCAGGTATCTGTCCCCTTCTCCAACCCAGCTTTGAACTAGATGGGAAAGACAAGAGAGAGGCTGTGAACTTGTAGATGCAGGAATAGGTGAGGTGGAGGCTGAGAAGCCCACTAAAAGTGGAGCCCGAAAGAAAGCCTGTAGACTGAGCCCACCTCCTGCAGCCCCTCTTAGATCCAAAAACACTAGTAGTCAGGCTCAGCATGCCCAGGTAGGAGTCTGGGGGATGCTTTTGTTTAGACCTGAAGCTGTCCAAGGCAACCACCTCAGACCCATGTGGGTCCTCAGCCAGTGAATCCCCAAGAGCCCTGAGAGACATAGACTTCACCCAAGCACACAGAGCCACTCTCATCTGTTTCCCCAAGCACAGGGATTTGAAAGGGTGGCCAGGACCACCAGATATTTGAGGACAGACTCTGGCTTGAAAGGTGGGGAACAAAACTCTCACTAAAGAGAGGAAAGGAAAGAACACACAGAGGCATCAGGAGCCTGTAGGAATCCGCAGAACAAGACATAGAGTTGAACCCTTCTCTCTGTCCCCACTCCTCCCACCACAACCCCACCCCAGTGCAGCAATTAACATTCACATCTTAAAGAATTCCTGTCAGTGTTTCCACCTGTTCTTCGTGCTATAAATTTTTTCCTACATCACAGCCGTTGTTCTTTTAAATTAAATTTAAACTTTACCCTTGTGACAGCATTTACCCCCCAGCCCTCTGGCCAGCATTCACTCACTGCATTAAGTCTTCTCAGGCCTCTGGCTGATCCTCAAACACAACCCTCTCTCATCCACTTCATAGCCATCACCTGTCCTCTGCCTTCATCCTGCAGTGCTTATCCCCAAGTTGGTGCACTGCTCATGTGTCCCTCTTTACAGGGGATTCCCTGATTTCTTGTCCCAAGCCCCCATTCCCACACCCATCACTCCTGCCTTTCCCTGTGCATTCTTCTCCTTTTCTTTATCCTCACATGACATCCTCTGTGCTCTCTTTAATTGCACTGTTCAGTATCTACCTCCTGCAAATATCAACTCATGAGGACAGCAACATTCTTCCTCATCTTTATCATTTTATAAAGAGATCCAAGCACTATTTTGAGGAGAAATCATTTACCTTCTTACAATGATTGTTCTGTCCTTTGTCTTATTTCCCCACCCAACATCCTCAAAGTGTCACTTCCTGCTTTCCTTACACCATCACTAATAATCCCCAGTTGGTGCTCATTGTCTATAGTAGGAGTGTCATTTCTGACTGAAACAAATAATTCCAGGGATGCCAACTATTTCTGCAGGAGTGAACTCCCTGCTGCTCCCTCAGCTTTCCTATGAAGTGTGTCAGATGGTGAGGGAGAGGCATGATGAGTGGATGTGGAGATTTCTACAAATTGTCCATGGAAGATTTCTTCATGGTCAGAAAACTCAGTGCAACACATGGCAAGAGAAAGAAAATAATTTATATGTGAACTGGCCCATTTTGTTATTTAACATGTCTTATTTTAGAATATAAATATTAAATGACATAAATTTCTCTCTAAGAATACAGTTTACACCAAAAAATATTTATTTTTTGATGTTTTAACTAATACATATTTAGTTGAAAAATAAAGTTGAATTTATTTAAGAGTTATGACTATTAGGAATTCAACTCTGTTTGAAAATATTGTTGCTGATGTTTAAATGCCTCTTATGGCTAAACATTATATATATAAATATATATATATATGTATATGTATATATTTAAATTAAAATACAATATTTATAAATTATAGATAGAGTAATAAATTAGAAAATTATCATTTATGATCACTTAAGATATAAATAAGCTATAAATAAAACAGAAAATACAGTTTTGGGATATGTAGTTTAAATTTCAATTTGAGTAAAAGTTTAAATAGGACTTTCTTTGACCACTGGGACATTATTCAAACTTTCTTTGAAAAGAAAGAAAGTTCCATCTTTCCTTTTGTTTTTCTAGAAGTTAATAATCATCATTCAAAAGAAGGCACTGTGTGTGGCTCTGTCCAGGATGAGAAGATGGAGGAATTCCCTATCAATGGAGAGGGTCCCATTGTATCTACTGGCCTCCAGGACCTTCAGAGGGAGGCTGGTTAGGGGAACATGGCCTGGAGTCTCTGGAGACCTGAGTGGAGGGAAGGTGATAGCACTGCTTTAACTCTCAGACCCAACCCTGGGGGAAAGGCCATCAGAGGGTGGTTGGGCCCACACATTGTTTGGAAATGGCCTTTTACTGTGGTTGTTCTCATGGCCCCTTTGAGAGACTTCAATGTATCTATCATCTCTATTATCACCTCTTCTAGTTAGGAGCCTTTGGTTCTCTATTCCTTTAATTTATGAGCCAGTGAAGTTAATCTCATAACATCTCTTTCAATCTCTTTGTGTTTCTGTAGGTATCTATAAGGCAGTGTTTTGTTAAAATGTCTTTCTGTAATTTGGCATCTAAAGCTGGCATAGCCTCTGTAAATCTCTATGAGCAAGCTAATCCTGTCACGGAGCTGGCATTAGACTTCACTCAGTGCAGCCAGTGTGCCATCAGGCTCCTTTTCTTGTCTTATATAAATCTGGCTTCTTCTAATAGACTTTATATGTCTTAACAACAATAAGGAACCCACCAGTAAGCTGATGACAGAGGGAGGCCATGGAATGTGAGGCCTGGACTCATGTCCTTTAGCACCAGCTCCATCACAACTTCTTGCAGATTCTCAATGATTAGCCCAATATCAGGCATGAGGGTCACAGCCCCTGAATGGCACAGTAGCCACCCACAAGCTCTGCCTAGTAACCTTGGATCTGTCAGCCACAACAAACCACAGAGAACTCCACCGGATTCCACTTGGAACACACAGGGACTGGCAGCTTGGTCTGGTCATCAG
>JAQZBX010068742.1:0-15698 GCA_029593785.1 Cabassous unicinctus | reverse complement strand
TATGCAGAGAAAAATGCAAATCTGAGAGTTTGTGCAGTGATCGGAAACAAGAACAGGGTTGAGCTCAGCCTCCAGGGCAAAAACTGTTCATGGTCTTTTTCTCTTCGTACATCAGCCTGAATTTGGTGATCCTTAACTGAAACTTTTCAGACAAAGTGAAGAAATTCAGGTAGCTTAGGCTGAATCCACCATGGGACTTAGGCTTCTTATATCTGTGGGCTCCATGAAACTTTAAGACAAGTGGGGTTTTTTGTTGTTGTTGTTGTTTTGGGTTTTTGTTGTCAGATTCAGTGCAGTGATGAAAAACATCAAGAGCTACTAAAAAATAAGTTGAAGACTGGTAAGTGTTCAAAGGGCCACACCTTTGCTAGTAATAAGTGGATTTCAATAAAATTTGATTCCGTACACCACCTGAAGAAAATATAGCATTCTTACAAATACTGATTTTTTTCAAGTAAAAAATAAATTACAAGGTAAATTTGTTATATAATTGAAACATCACTAATATTTGTTTTCTTTGACTTTTTCCTTTATTTTTAGATAACCCAGTCTTCATTTCCATTTGATTATATTAAAATAGCTAATATTAATGAGACTTATTAGACATCAACACTGTTCAAAATCTTTATATAGTAGTATCTTTTAAAAATACATCCCATCCTTTTACATACGGGAAAATTGAAGCTTAGAGAAATGAAGTCCATGCCAAAAGTCAGAGTTAATAACTGATAGAGTCAGAATTTGAACCCAATTCTGTATGATACTGTTAAGAGAGTTTTTGTAATCTGAGTCATTTTGTCTCTGGCATTTCACTTCCCTTTTATAGGAGTAAAACTTCTACCAGAAAGGAGAGCTCAAGTAGGGTGACTGTGGCCTATCTCTGGGCTTCCTCACTGGGAATCTTGAGTCACATCTGGATTGTTTACAACCTCTAATACATTCTGGCACATTTCCTGCTCTTCCTCTCACCATGGAAGCCAACTACAGGCATTTTAAACCCAGTGGTTAATTTGACTTCTGCTTACTTCCTCAACCTGCTAAACATCTTCCTATTTTATTTGGCCTATTTCTTAAGCTTTTCATGTATAAACTCACCTATTGGGAGATTTTTCAAGTCAATAAGTAAGATCTCATTATCAATAGGCTATATGCACCAATCTGAAAAATGACAGTGTCATTCTAGTTTCACAGCTGTCTCCAAACCTCTATTTCATAACTGTGGAATGAAATGTCCATCTAATTTGGATAAGTACTTTATAAATGAGATAATTGGGGAAATTGTTATTTTATTTCGGTACATATTTAAGAGTAAATGTTTAGACCTTCTATTTAGCTTTAATAATCCAGTTATGTTAAAGAAAGCAAACCTTTCAATTGTAGATCAACACAATTTTTACAAGTTGTTAAGACAACCAAAATTTGTATATACTCTCTTCTTTCTATTGAGAAATTGATTCTTAAGTAAGAACACTGAAAACATATTGTTCAGACAATGTTAAATTTCAATTTTTAAAATTAGTGAAGAAACTATGCTGAATACCTGAACTTGATTAAAGGTTAGTTGTTTTTTTTTTGTTTTGTTTTTCCCTTTCCATTACAATCCACACCTGCTTACTGCTTAACATTTTACCCTTATCCTCTTATTTCTTCTGGCCCCTGACCTTCCGTAATTGGCATCTCAGATTTCCTATTCAGTGCAAAGTCTGAGATCTCCAGTATTCAAATTTGTGGCACATCTGAAATGCTCACTTTGGCTGTTTCAAAGAACCATCTGGATTGATTCATCTGTGGTGCATCTGCATAGATTGGTTATGGGCCAGGTTGAAAAAAATACACTGGAGTTGCCTTTCAAAAGTATGGTTATTTTTGCTTTACAGACTTGGCCATAAATTCATAAATCAGGAAATAGCCACATAGGGCAGAAACTCAGAAAAACAGTCACATATCCCAATCCTGACTTCGGGAAATGCTTCTTTACACCCAAGCAATCATTTTTCATGCTACAATTAACAAAAAGCTGTATTGCTTTGTTTAAATTTGGCAGTGAGAAGGAAGTCTTTTACAGATAATCCTGCAAAATTATGAAATGTTTACATAGGTAATCTGAGTTGGCTTAACAAGGCTCTTCAAATAACTAATAGTTGCCTAGAAAACCTTCATCCTACCAATGATTATTTATGTTGTTGATCTCTCCCCAAAATGTTTGATTTTACTTTTTGGACATGACGACCTTTACTTCTGTCTGTTCTTCAATTGTCTCATTTTTATCTGTGGTAAGTAATTGGATTGCTTATTTCTGGACCACCTCAAGTGTTGACACTGATTTCCTAAAATGAAGAGGCTTAAGAAGGTAACCATTACCTAGTAGCCCAATGGACTTTTTGAAGACAAAGTATGGCCTCATTCATTCAGCCTTTTCTTAAGATTATTTTGGTATCTACTTGACAAGGTTTGGCCTGAAGAGAACGCTAGGAACTGAAAGGAACTCAGTCAAGATTAGGATCCTAGAATGATACATCTCCTTATAAATGACCCATCCACAGGGTATCTACTTGCACCTGAGTCTTTCTTTGAGGAAGACACCTAAACCAGACTTGGATGGTTGTCTCCATTCAGAAATGTTACCACTTTCATTTTCTCAAACCAAAATCCTAGGAACCATTTTTTTTTTAAAAGTACATTCTACCTCTCTCAGAACAGCCAATTCATCTGCAAGTCCAAACCCCTCTGCATCCAAAAGCTACCTCCAATATATTTACTTCTCACCAACTCTGTTCTTACCAGCCTTTAAAATCAGTCATCATTACTCACCTACAACAGCTTTCTGGTTTCTTGCCTCATTGCATCTATGGTTTTTAAGTGAATAAAGTATAATAAACTTACAGGCATGGGTCAGCACTATTGACACCTTGGTATGTTCATCTTTTTCTATATATGTATACATATTCAAATGTGGAATTTTTTAAACCAAAGTGAAATGATAGTGTCTGTATTAGTCAGCCAAAGGGGTGCTGATGCAAAATACCAGAAATCAGTTGGTCTTTATAAAGGGTATTTATTTGGGGTAGAAGTCACAGTTACCAGGCCATAAAGCATAAGTTTCTTCCCTCACCAAAGTCCATTGCCACGTGTTGGAGCAAGACAGCTGCCGACGTTTGCCAGGGTTCAGGCTTCTTTTGGTTCCTCTCTTCTAGGGGCTGCATTTCTCTCCGGGCTTATCTCCTCTGTTTCCTCCACAAGGTCAGCTGTAGACTATGAGGTTCTCTAGGCTTTGCTTCTCTCCACCAAGGCCAGCTGTGAACTCTCAGGTGAATGGCTCGTCTCTATCCCGGGGCCTTCTCTCCTTCCTCAACAGCTGTATTAGTCAGAGTTCTCTCAGGAAACAGAATCAACAGGAGATATCTGTCAATAATATGAGATTTTATAAGAAACTCTTACACTAGGGTGGAGATATACAAGTCCGGGTTCCGTAGGCACGCTGCAAACCAGGGGCTCCGATGAAAGTCCAATGAAAGGTCCTTGATGAGTTTCTGGGAGAAGTTGGCTGTCCAAACACAAGCTGGGAAATTCTCTCTGAATGTTGAAATCAATTCCCCTTTAAGGCATTCAACTGATTGGATAAAAGCATCACCCATTGCTGATGCAATCTCCCTGATTGATGCAGATGTAATCAGCCATCCAGGCAGTAAACTCACTGGTGATCAAAGTCCATAAATGCTCTTGTATTACAATTAGCCCAGTGCTTGCTGGACCTAACATCTGGACACAGTTACCTGGCCGAGTTGACACATTAGCCTAACCATTACAGTATCCCTACTGTCTTGTAATTTGTTTCCAGTCAAAATGCCACTGCTCCATTTTGTAATTTTTTTCAATTATCCTCAAATATTTATATAGCTGTTTTTTCCTTATCCCAGAATCATACATTACGTCTAGTTATGTCATTTAATTCCCTTAATATAACAGTCTGTTTTATGTTCCTGACTTATAAAGACTGCCAATTTTCTTAGCATCTTTTCTTCACACAGAAGTCTATCCTACTTTTTTTCTATAATGTAAAACAGATCAGTTCACTCTCCTCAAATATGTTAATAGCTTCTCACTGCACTGAAAATAAAATCCAAACCTCTAGCATGGCCTACAAGGTCCTGCCTGACTGGACTTCTGACCACCTCACTGACTTCATCTACTAACCTTCTAACCTTGTTCATGAAGCTCCATTCATACAAGTCTTCTCTCACATCCTCAAAAACCCCAAGATTTTTCTCACGTCAGGGACTTCGGACTTGTTCTTTCCTCTTCTCTGTGGTCTTCTCATAGCCTTCACATTTTAGTTCAAATGGCACTGCTTCTGAG
Source organism: Cabassous unicinctus (assembly GCA_029593785.1). Lineage (NCBI taxonomy): Eukaryota > Metazoa > Chordata > Mammalia > Cingulata > Chlamyphoridae > Cabassous > Cabassous unicinctus. Next base: position 11,342 of record JAQZBX010068742.1, on the reverse strand, counting down.
AGGCTTTCCCCAGCTTCCATGAAAAAATAGTCATCTTCCCTACTTTGATGACTCCCAATGAAGCTTGGCCCTGTATTCACACTCTGGTGTAGTGCCCTCCCACATTAACTCTGGGCTTCAGCATGCGATTTGTTTTGGCCTATGGCACATCATAAGACATGACAAGCACAGATGCTTAAACACTTGCACATAGGGGCTTTTGATCTCACAACACTACCTTTTGGAATCCAGCTGCCATGCTGTAATGAAGCTTGGGAGGCATTCAGAAGGATAGAAAGGTGGAGACACCCTGGAGGATGGAAGGCCATCTTGGATAGTGGACACCTCTGGCTGAGTACAGTTGCATGAGAAACTTCATGGAGTAGGGAACCTCTGTGAGTTGAATCCAATCAACCCACAGAACCAGGAGAATTAATAAATTGTTTAAAGACTATATTTTGGGATGGTTATAACTGTAATTTAAAACTGAAAGTTCTCTTTCCTTTTCATGTACTTCATTGCATTTATCATCATCTAAAATAAACAGACATTCTTGTTCATCTAATGATTGTCCATCTCCTGCCACAGAAATTTTTCACTCAAAGCTTCTTGACCACAATACTTATTTTCAGTGCCTAGGGCAGTGTTTGGTACCTTGTAGTAAAATTTGTTTGGTGAACCCACAGACCCCTTACGAAGTCCACACTCTATTGTGTATTATTTAATAAATATATCACACCCGCACCAACATGTCCCCACAAGAATAATGTTTTTTGGAATTTCAATTCGAGCTCATGGACCCTTGTTAAGAACCCCTGATTTAGACCAAGGCCTATACAATTGGAAAAGAATCTGCAATTGTGGTTTTCTGTAAAGTAGACAATCAGAGAGGAAAGGTCCCAGATCCAAGTTAGAAAAGGCTCTAAAAGTATCCAAAGAGAAGTGCTATCTACAAATGAAAGATTTTAGGCTGGAGGTATTCTGGAGTTAGAGCTGTTTTCCTGAACCCTAACTGGAGTAGATCTCTGTGGTACTTGGGAAGGTGGTCTTTGCTCATGCCTACTCTGTTTGTGCAACCTCTGAGCTCTAACCATGGCAAAGCTGGACTTTGATTGCTTAGTGGTAACCCAGCCTCTCACAGAAACCTGACCTCCCAACTCCTACTAAACCACTTTTCCATGCCAACATCCTGTACCCTGAACCATGAGTGCTATCTTTTATTCATTTAGAACTCACAATATCCCTTGAAGGTAATTAATATTATTTTCCCCATTGTACTAGTGAGTAAACTGAGTATCAAGGAAATAATACACCCAAGGTTAACAGCTTAAAAATTTGAAGAAGCCCTGCTTTTAATCTCTACCAGCCTGTATCCAATGATTATATTCTATTTCCTTCTCCCTGTGATGTCTCAGCCTACATGGGACATCACAAACTCAGCCCAAATTTCAGAACTGAGAGGATTTCACTGGGAGGTGTCTCATTCCTTCAAGTTCAAATTCACTGTCAGGGTTAAACTGAGAAACAGTGGATGTTCACTTGTTCCCAGGTGACTCAGGAGTATTCAAAGCCTTAACCCTAAAGAGTATCAATATTGAGTCTTTAAGATCTTCTGGCAAGCTAGTGGGGAAAATAGTTTGGGATAGAGAAAGTATAAGAAGCCTGGCCACACAAAAGATTTTAACTTCCTCCATTTCCTGGGTTTTGGCATTAGTTGTATTTGGGAATAATAAATAGTCCATTAAATTACAGCCTTAGATTTTAAAAACCCAAAGACCATTTACTCTGGTAGTTTTTTAGTAATATATTCTTTTTTTCTCCATCTTGAAAATGTGGTATATAAAACAAAATCAGTACTGTTCTGATTGAGGGGGCTTATATCGGTGATGTGGTTGCAGTGGTGGGCAGAGATTGGTTTTACCTGTCTCCTTGGCTTTCTGCTATTTCTAGAGAAACTGAGCCTGGGAAAAGTCAACTATCCAAGGTTTTACAAATGACAATATACTTCAACATACATCAATGTATGCATCACTTCTTTATCTGGATAGTGGGCAGTGCAACTGGCTTTTTCTCTCCTGCCTCAGCTGATTCTGAGAAAGGAATTTGCTTCTCCTTGTTCTTCAGGCCCACCTCCCTGGATTTCTTCATGGTACACACTGGTTGCTGCCTTCAGACTGGGTTGCTTAGCAACCAAACTCTGCAGGCTTCTTAATAGACAAAGGCTTTTCCTTCCAGTCCAACTGCTGTACTAATGCTTATTGCTGACAAGGGAACAACTCCCTGCTGAGCATTCTCTATAATCTGGGGGCAGGGTTGGGAACTAGTTACTAGGAGCTATGGACAGCTTTCCTAAACAGGAAGGAGAGATGGAAGTTTGAGGATCAGCTTGTTTTATTGCATGTACTATTTCCTGCATCGAGACATAACTGTGCATACATTTCCTCTTGGTTACACACCAGAAATTATATTACAGGAGGTATTTTGTTACAGTGGAATCTGAATTCAAAGAGTAATTTACATTACTGTCTTCTAGTCCCATACAACCCACAAAGAAATTCTCTCACATTATAAAGTATAAAACCATACAGTTGGGATTATTTCATACCTATCAACTATGTGGTTCAAATTTAAACTCCATTCAACTATAAACTTTCAAATCCATAGAGAATTTTCACATTGGATCCTAACATTGTATCACCAAGATAGGCAGATCATAGAATGTGTGATGGTTAAGTTTGGTGTGTCAACTTGGCTAGGTTATAGTGCCCAGTTTTTGAGTCAAGCAAGTACTAGCTTAACTGTTACTGTGAGGGTATTTAACAGATTTAAATCTTAAGTCAATTGACTGTATCTATGGCTGATTACATCTACAATCAACAAAGAGATTGACTTCTACAATGAGAGAAGTCTCATCTAATCTGTTGAAGGCCTTAAAGGGAGAACTGATGATTTCAACACTCAGAAAATAGTGTTTCTATCTCTATTTTAGACAGTTTCTCTTGGAGAATTCATCAAAACTTTAATAAGAGTTCCCAAATTATCACCTGTCATATGGAATTTGGACTTGCCAATCCCCATGGTCATGTGAACCAATTCCTTTAATAAATCTTATATTACTTATGTACATGTATATCCTGTTGGTTCTATTTCTGTGAATAACCCTAATACAGAATGGCATTCACACTTAATAGAAAAAAAGTGACTCACCCAAAGGTAAACAGGGAAAAGAGGTAGACTTATTCTTCAAAAACAGATCCTCCGATTCCAAGCACTTGCTCAACTCTGGGACAGATGCATCTTCACATGGAAAATGACTTGATAACTGTGGCTTGCCTACAGAGAAGAGAGGTCAGAGGGTCATTTTCTAAACTAGTAAATAAGCTTGGAGATATGTAACAACTTATTCTGGGTCACTCAGCAAAGCTCTGACCCTTTTTTATTTCTAAATGAAGGCAATCAGTCATTAAACACTTCTTTCCTGAAGTTTTTATGACTTTATTACAAGGCGATGTAAGATCTGATGTGTTTAGAGAGATAAGAAAGTAGCTATATTTTAAATAGAGATGATTGATAAAATACAATTAATATACTACACTATTTAACACAGCAGGATTTCATAATAGTTTTGTTTTCTTAGGAAAAACCAAGATAATAAACTTAATAAGTATAGGCACTGTGTCTATTTTCCTTACCTTTGTGTCTGTGTGCCTGTACAGGAATGGCATATAGAATTCAAGCCACAATTGTAGAAGAAAGAATGAAAATAAAGAAAAATAAGGAAGCAATAAGATCAAAAGAAGGAACCAACAATATCAACATATTACCCAAAAGAGCTTGTGTTCCTATTCCTAACTCCTATTTTCCAATTACATTAACATAGACCATATTGGTTTTAAAATCAGGAAGACTTTCTAGTATTTTAGTATTGTTAAAATGTTGGAATATGCTCTAGACCAAAGATCTTCCCTGTGAAGAAAGGCTAGCCACCCAACTAGAAAGCCAAAATCTGTATGATTCAGTTTGGGAACAGGAATAAGGTTCTACCAAACTAGAAATGTCCCTCTAGTCCTTGAGTTTCAAATTCCTCTTCTTCTATTCACAATTACTCATCCTTGAATACAATGATAATCAAAGGTGTTTTGATTACCTAGTTCTACAATCTATCATAACATACACCATCATGGTCGAAAACATAACCTTCAGAGTCAGATAGGTATAGGTTAAAGGCCTCATCTCATTCTGCCTGTGTACTCTTTAGGCCTCTTCAAATCAGTTTTCTGATCTACAAATGGGAATGGTCATGGCACCTATGTCAGAGTGCCATTGTAGACATTTAATGAGATAATGCTTGTAAGGCTTTCAATGATCTGACACATTGGTTCAATAAAAAGTACTAATTTTAATAATGAATAAGAGTAATGTAAGTAAATAATTATTTGGCTTTATCTCTCTCTCCCACTCCCAAGAACCCATGCTCTTTTGGCCAAGGCCCCAAGATGACTCAGTCAACTCATGAAAAGAGTTCCTAGTATATTTCCAAAACACATAGGTTTTAAAAAGCAATTAGGAAAATTTAGTACCTTTTTAGACCCAGAAAGGAAATTCATAAAAGCAGCAGTTTGGACCTCACCCATGAATGAGTTTTGCTGTTGGTCCTCCACTGCCTCCCTTCCCTCTCCACCTCCATTGCCTAGGAGGAGGAGCAATTCAGTACACACTGTTCCTGCCTCTCCCCATGCTGGATGGGAATGTACCATATTTTTCCATCACATGCTAGATTTTTCTGACACCATCTGTTCTCCCGAGCCCACAGAACACAGTTTGCCTTTCTGTCACAACTCTATTTGAAAATGTCAAGAATGAATGTGATGAACAGTTCTGAAGAATGTTGTTTACCTATCAGCCATCCACTGCTAAGTGGTAGGGGGTTTGGATTGGAAAATAGTACAGGCCCTTCCAACACTGGGATTCTATGATAATCCCTAATATGCCTTGGGGTAAGAATAACAGAGACGAGGACTGATTCCAAAACTTTCAATCCAGTAAAGACCTGTTGGTACTGATACTACCTTAGCTGTCATTCACTGAGCTCTTAGAATTGACCAGGCACTATGTTAATCTCCTTCCCCACAAAGTAACATTCATCCTTATAAAATCCCAACAAGGGAGATACTAATATTGCCTACTAGTAGAGTTGAGAAACTAATGGTATGGGAAAGTAAGTTAGCCTTCTCATAGTCATTCACCTATTAAATGGCTGAGGTGGGATGTGAACCCAAGTTGTCTACATTCAGACTCTGTCCTTAGTCACTCACATACTGCCTCCCATGAGAACAGTTAACTAGGGACCATTCAACTTGTACCCTCCTTGTTCCACTATTAAGAACTCCTCCACTTGCAGTTACAGTTTTATGTGTTGTTGTGACCTTAAACTGGAAGTTCATTAAGAACAGACACTATGAAATATGTAAATACACACACCTCACCCTGTCTTTAACTGTGCGTAGTAGGTGTTCAGTAAATATTATTGGTGGGTGATTTCTCAAAAGGGGATTATAACTAGAGTGATCAAATAATTTATCATCTATATTAGGGCATGTTTGAGAGGGAAAGCGGATCTTATTAGTAATTAATCTAAAACAACAGCTGTAAACCAGGATCATCTTGGGCAAACTGGACCATAAAATTGCCCTACTTATAACCCCGTTCTGCTCTAGTCATTCAATGTCATGAGGTTCTTCTAACATAAAGGTCAGGAACAGGCTTTGAAACAGGAACATTGGAATACCAAAAAAAAAAAATGGAGTTTATCATAAATGCAAAAGTAGAAAAAGGTACCATCAAAAAGACAACCCGGATTTCACCCTGATTTTGTTTTCTCTTTTATAAATGTGTTTGTGTTTTGTCCCCCATTCCTCACCAGATGCTACCTGATTTGTGCTCTGGCTAACGTCTTTCATGTCAAGAGCCTCGCCAAATGCAATGAGGTGTGACTGACACCGGGAAAGATGATGAGCAAGGAGAATGGCAGCTGGCTGCATTCCCTTCTTGTGGAATTTTAATGAATCAAGGAGCATCCTGATAGAGTACATCTGTACATGCTGGAAGCAAGGCAAATGTTTCATCCCAAACTCTACGATCTGAGAGCCCTGAAGTGGGCCCCACCTTCATGATAGGGCTGGATGAATCCTGAATAGAGGATGAGGACATGGAGATGTAAGAGACAGCTGCAGAGCTACTGAAAGAACTGCAGACAAGTGGTTAGGAAACCCGAGTTCTCTCTCATTCAGTGTTACTGGCTTTGTAACTTAGGCATGCTGCTTATATTAATTAAGATTCTGTTATTAATAATAAATATACACTAGAGCGACATTAAGCAAAAACAAGAAAAAAGTAGTTTATTTCAAGGATTCACAGAAGGACTAATTGGGGAGCCAGCAACACACTGTGGGCCTACGCAGGGGACTCACCCCTTCTTTCATTATTGATTCTTCCTGTGAATCTGCTTCTTTCTCTTCTCTTTCTGCCAATCAACTTCCCAGCCTGCCTACTAGAAGAGAAGATAATCCACGTATTCATATTATAGTTCCAACCACATGGAAGACTGATTCCTATAGTCACTTCTATGTCAAAATCCACAGCAGAAGTTCTGTTTGGCCTAGCTACTCTCAGATGTTGGCTCCTTGCCCCATCTGCCATCAGCAGAGTATATATGAATTATCTATACCCTGTTTGAGGCCCATTGCTATGACCCAATAGAAGGCAGACCAGCTTCCACTGCAGGAGGACAATTTATGAGCCAAGACAATATTTTCAAAGGTATCCATTTGTTCTTATAACTTTATTTCTTTCAACAGTGAAATCTGGCCTCTTTTCTTTCATTTGGTTATGAGTCTTAAAGAAGACCCTGTACATAAAAAAAAAGAAGAAGAAGAAAAACCTTTGTGGAATGAAAAGAGTTTTACGTATTTCAGCCACTAGCTCCACACTTGTTACACTGTGTGTCAGGTATAAGTCATCATATTTAAGCCCACATCCTCCAGATCACCAGAGTGTAAAAGTCCTTGTACTAATACTTGGTATTAGTATTAATTAGTATTGGTATGTCAACATCATTGCCAGAAAAAAGAAAAAGCTTTCTCACTGCAAATGCTGTGTGCTTAGAATTCACTGACAGGCCAAAACCTTCTCCCTTTCTAGATTTGTAATTAATTCTCTTATTTTCATTACGTAAATGGTACCTTGTAAAATTTCAATTATTAATACTTGCAATCATTAATAAAATCAGTTTTTATTTCTCTAACTGAGCTCCTAGGTACTTAATTACTAGAACTGTAAACAGAATATAAGGGGTGCATAAAAAAATGAATATTCAGTGATAGTGACAGATTTTGTTCATAACCTGCATGATTATTAATGTTACTATTAATTTTGCCAGGGCATGTTGTCAGCTTGGTTACTAAGTATGAAGCAAGGAAGATTCCTTTACCCAGAAAATTTTCTAAGGAATGCCACTCTAAAAATAAAGGATGCAAAACTCACTGAAACCCTCAGATAATAATCAATCAACTTAGGCCTGCCCTTAGGCCTGTGGTGTATAAGGATTTAACAGTTTGTGGTGATAGGAAAAGGATAGAATGCAAAAGAATATTCTGGAAGTATTTTATTGAGAGACTCCTTTATATATATATATGTCTGATCTGCACACTTCCTCCTCCCCATCCCTCTATAGAAATTATTTGGAGAGAAGGGCTCTAGGATCTAGTTCTGATCCTATAATTTATGTCCCTTGAATTCCTTGTCATGGAGAGGGACATAATTATAATATATGCCCTGACTAGCTGAAGCTGGTAGAGAAAGAATACTTATCAAGGAGCAGCAGAGAAGAATTGAAAGTCAATTTTTCATGCATGTTTTAGCCAAGAAAGCCTAAAGTGATACATTTACTGGGAAACAGCAGCTACGTAAAGCACCACTGAGAGACTAGGTAAAGAATCATCATGAGAAGCCTTTAGCAGGTAAATACGATGAGGCTCTCAGGTCTAAGAAGAGAGCAAATTATAGACTACTGAGTGATGGTACAATGTGAGAGAATGAAACTTGTGGAGATGAAAAAGGAAGAGTGAAAGGAACTAGGAAGTGGGGAAACAGTGGGAGAAAGAAAAGACAGGAAAACCTTGGCCAAGCTAAGTGTAAAGAAAATATTGCCTCTAGGAGTGGCTGTTCCTTACACACATACACACACACACATATACATACATGGGTGCAACCATACGCAGACACAGACACACAGTTACACATTGCTTCCACCCACATGCACCCCATACATACACAATCTCCTCACAATCCTCAATATGTAAAACACTTATGTACTCAAACACACACATACACTTGCAAACACAAACAAACATGCTCCTACAAATAACACACACACACACTTTCCTTCTGCATATTTCCCATCCTCTGTAAGAGTAGCAATAGCATCTCAGTAAAGCTGTCTAGAACAAGTGCAGCAAAGGAGCACACAAGTGCTTTAAAGACATAGACAGACTGTCTGACAGAGAGAGAGAATCAATCAAAAAGACAGAAAGACCTAGCCAAATGCCAAAGGAAAGGTCAGCATGACCAAGTCTTGGTTCCTAAAGCAACTGGTAATTGTTCTGTAGTTCTGTAAATAGAATCAACTATGGCAGATTCTCTCAGGTTAATGGCTAAGCACTGCCATCCAGATCAGTGCCCACTTTGAGAAGGATATTTTAGTTATATGTTTATCAAGCAGGCCTTTTTAAATGCTAAACTGAAATAGAAAGATATAAAAACACAAATTACAATCCCTTAGATCAAACCCCTTACAAATTGGCATTGGAATAAACTAAAACGCAAACATACACAAACACACATTTGAACATCTATCATTATCAAATAAATCACTCCTAAGACTCATATCTAGTTTTGAGTAATTATTAAATACACTTTTAATTGTATATCTGAAAGTGGTACCACATAAAGGAAAGGGTAATTGAGTTCACTTGAGAATGAACATTTATTGTGTAGGCCTTCAACAACTCTATGGAGAAGATACTATTATTATACCCATTTTTTTAGATGAGGAAATTTAGATACAGAGAAGTTAAATAAGATGTAGAGAAAGTGGCAGAGCTGGAATTTGAAGCTGGAGCATTATGCTAAAAGAAAGAGGTTTCATTCCCATATCAACTATCAATTGGTAGTGACTATAATGCTATACGCAAAGTACTTTTTAAATTTTATCTTATTTTCTTTAATAAGTTAACATTTTATTGTGGTAACATATATACAACTCAAAATTAGTTATTTTAAATACATTCAAGTAACAATTTGGTGGTATTAATTTCATTCTCAGTGTTGCACTACCATCATTGCCATCTCCTACCAAAATTATTCTATTACCACAAACAGAAATTTTGTACACATTAAACAATAACTCCCCATTCTTCTCCCCTACCCCTGGACCAAGTAACCTTCTATTTTCTGTTTCTATGAATATGCTTATTCTAGGTATTTCATGTAAGTGAAATCATACAATATTTGTCTTTTTGTGCCTGGCTTATTTCACTCAACATATCTTCAAGGCTCTTCCATGTTGTCCATGTATCAGAACTCATTCATGTCCGTGCCTGAATAACAGTCCATCATATGTAATACCACATTTTGTTTATCCATGCATCGGTTTCCATAGTGGCTGCACCATTTTACAATCCCACCAACAAGGTAAAATTCCAATTCCTCTGCATCCTCACCAGCACTTGTTATTTTCTCTTTGTCTGTTTGTTTTTAATAATAGCCATCATAGTGGGTGTGAAGTAGTATCTCATTGTGGTTTTGATTAGCATTTCTCTGATGACCAATGAAGTTGAGCATCTTTATATCTAGGCTCGACAAGAAGGAATTCAATAATCAGTAGATCAAGTCTGCCAAAGGTAGATGGTGAGTGGAGACATGCACAGCAAATAATTGCAGCACTGGTTAGGGTTCCAGAAACTGAGCAACCACTAATCACATATATGTGACCTTGCCCAAATATAAAAGGTGAGAAGTGAAGGAACCAAAAACAATTTCACTAACTTGGTAACATTGCTATGTGAAGATGGCTAGAAGAGTTTAATGACCTTAGATACTAACCCATTGTCCTCTAATTTAACATGATTTCACTACTGCAGTCTTTGGTTTTTAAACTCCACCCATTCCCACTTCTATTACTAAGGATGACAAAATTTAGTCAACAATAAATCTCTTATGCTTATAATACTGGAAATATTTAAATACACATCAAAAAATTGTATGACAGTTAAAGAAAGTGATTTTCCATTCCTAAAATGATTCAGTGGGGGGGGGGGAGGGAGGGAGAAAAGGGCACATGAAATTCTAACACTTAAACAAAAGCTCAATAGGTTTGGTAGCTCAACCAAATAAATAATATAATAATGTGCTCACCTTCCTAAAAGAATATGATGCTTAGTACTGAATATTAATATGGATGATGAGAGTGTTCCATGCCAAGATAAGATCCCCACAAATTAATCTTTGCAATAACTTCTGTTAGAGAACTTATCTAAGTTTGCACAGTCATTATGAGCACATTCAGAACTACTACCCTAAGCTTTTAATACGTGGCTTATTTCTTCTATGGTCTCAAGTTTGCCCTTTGGGTGATGGGATGAATACAGAATTTCTCAATCTTTCTCATGACCAAGGGTCTATGCATGGCTGGTGTCTGGTACTAAAAAGGGCTGGACTGTGTCCATAGGATGGCTTGGCACTCAGCCTGGCTTCATTTGACTCACATTCTCAAGTGACAGAATTAACCAGTCACAGAGATTGAGTTCACTGAACAGAAAAAATAAGGCTGCCAAAAAAAGAAAAGCAAAGAAAGAAAGAAAGATAATGCAATCTAAGACTCTGATAAACAGAACAACAGGCATCTATTCATTCCCTGCCCTGCTTCAAGAAAGATTTAAGGGGGCAATAAATAATAATGTACAGAAATAAGTAGAAGAAAATCTCACTCCACTTTTGGCTGTCATACCACATATTGAAAAGAGTCCTAAATTCCATAAAAGTGCTTCCAGACGTCCTTTGAGAAGCTAGAGCACCTCCAATTAGTGTGGTCAGGGTGGTGGTGAGATACAGAATGGCATGTTGTGACTAACTAAAGAACCTGAGAATATTTTAACAAAAAGATCTTGAAAACAGTTATGCTTCACCTAATACTTAAAAGTTTTGTCATATTGAAAGAGGATTAGACATTATATGTGGTTTTAGAAAACAGAATAAAATTGATAGGTGGAAACTTCAAAACCTGTCCAAAACTGAAAAAGTATGCC
>JAQZBX010068741.1:0-15700 GCA_029593785.1 Cabassous unicinctus | reverse complement strand
AAAAAAAAAAAAAAAAAAGAGTATCTTATCCTGCTAGGCACCCAGGATTCATTTGCCTTAGTTGGTGAAAGATCTGAATCATCTTTGCACTTTGCTCTGCCTGCCCTATTGCACACTTTTGGTAAGATGCTGGCCGCATAACAAGTTGTAGTTTTATACTACCCAGCAAATAAGTTGGCAGATCTCACCATGAAGTCTGTACCAGAAACTAGCTTTAGAAACTTCTTTTGGAATTTTAAAGCCGCTATCTCTAGAAGCTGAATATTAAGAATTACTAGTGAGTTTAGTGCTTTTAGGATTTAGGGGAGGGATGGGGGCGGGGAAAGAGTAGCCTGTTGGGGATGATGTGTAATAAATGAAATATATTACTGCTAAGATTGGAATTATCCTTTCTATTCACAGAGTACTCAAGGAGTCTCTCAGGTTGCTCCTCCAGAGTCCATTCCAGCAGCACAGCCACAGCCTGCCCAGCCTACCCCTTTGGTCTCATCTATAGACAGGTATGTAAAACTAAAATTCTCCTTTAACTGGTAGATAGGATGGTGTGAAATATTTTAAAATATTGGGCCTTAAAATCTCAGATTGTAAACTAAATTTTTTTTTTTTTAAGTGCTCATTCAGATGTTGCTTCAGGTATGAGTGATGGCAATGATAATGTCCCTTCATCTAGTGGAAGGCATGAAGGGAGAACTACAAAACGGCATTTTCGAAAATCTGTAAGAAGTCGCTCTCGTCATGAAAAGACTTCACGCCCAAAATTGAGAATTTTGAATGTATGTATTGCTGTTTTGTGGACTTCATAAAATTAAGGGAATTTGGCACTGAAAGGGATTTTAGAGGTCATCAAATCCAACCCCCTCACTTTATAAAATAAAGATATCTTTTTGTGACATATTATTTACATAACACTCTTCTCATTTAATTCTCAGAAGCCCTTTGAAATGAATATCACATTTTTCAAATAGAAAAAAATATAAAGCTCATAAAGCTATAACATGGCCAACAGTTATTATCATTTACATATTTCTCAGATATCAGATGTATTGATGAAAGTTTAGGACCTTCTAATTACCCAAATTTTACTCCTAAATTCTTTATTTCTATGGTAAGGCACTATTTGCCTTTTAGAAAAAGAATTGAACTTTTTTTTTTTTAATGAGATATATTCACATATCATACAATCTATCCAAAGTGTGCAATCGATGTCTATTAGTATAATCACAATATTGTGCATTTATCACCACAAAAAATTTTAGAACAGTTCATCCAAAGTGTACAATTAATGGTATTTGGTATAATCACATTACTTGTGCATTCGTCACTTATATGATTTCAATTTCATTACTCCAAAGGAAGACTTTACATTCCTTCCATATTCTTTAGTGGAAGATGACTAATACCTTCTCAAAGGTTTTCTTGCTACCAGTTTAAAAGGCAAAGTACCACTGTTCCAAGGAATAGTGATAAATCCTATGCTTCTTCAGGCTTAAATTCAAGTGATAAACTGCATTACTTTCTCAAATTCAGTAAGAAAGCTGAACCTGGTTTTCTGAGAGGAAGTGCCATTTATTTTTTTCATTTTAGGTTTCAAACAAAGGAGACCGGGTAGTGGAATGTCAGTTAGAGACTCACAATCGAAAAATGGTTACATTCAAATTTGACCTAGATGGTGACAACCCAGAGGAGATAGCTACAATTATGGTAATGTTGCATTTGGAGGTTTTGTCTTAGTACGTGATCTTAATTTCTACCACCATTGTAATTAGTGTTTATTTTTATTTCAGTGTCTCTATAACTAGTATATCAAACCTGTGAATTAGACTTATTTTTGTCTAGGACATGTCTAACTAGGTATTGAAATTCTTAAAACAAGAAGAGTTACCTTAAATGCCAAATAAATAATAAATGGTACAGGTGGTTTGCAGATAGGGCAGAACTCATAAAGTAGTAGTTGAATGACTTAAAGCTTGAGAAACTCCATACTAATTAGCCTGGCATCACATTTCTTTTGCAGGTGAACAATGATTTTATCCTAGCAATAGAGAGAGAGTCATTTGTGGATCAAGTACGGGAAATTATTGAAAAAGCTGATGAAATGCTTAGTGAGGATGTCAGTGTGGAGCCAGAGGGTGACCAAGGATTGGAGAGTCTACAGGGAAAGGATGACTATGGCTTTTCAGGTTCTCAAGTAGGTTCATCATTCCCATAGTGAAGCTTTATTTAAATTATTTTCATAGTGCTAAATTTCCTGTGCAAAATGTCCAGTGATATAACACATTACACCTATTACTGAGAAGCATGTATATTCTCTTTATTTGTAGTGATTTGCTTTGCCTAATCATTGAGGTTGAGAATGAATTTAATCGCTGTTGTTTGTTGTAGAAATTGGAAGGAGAGTTCAAACAACCAACACCTGCATCTTCCATGCCACAGCAAATAGGTGAATTTCTTTTCTTTCCATGTTTGCTATTACCTTTGACCTAAGAAGATGTGTGCTAACAGTGAAACTTCAAAGGCTTGTGTTGGTAACAAGATATATAATAATAATGCAATTACATGGTTTGTTTGTTTTTTCTGACTAGGCATTCCTACCAGTTCTTTAACTCAAGTTGTTCATTCTGCTGGAAGACGGTTTATAGTGAGTCCTGTGCCAGAAAGTCGATTACGAGAATCAAAAGTTTTCACCAGTGAAATAGCAGATACAGGTAAGGAATTAATTCTTTTACACACTTATACAAATTCTGCTGCATCTTGGCTATATTGGAAACTTAATTATCAAGCAGTAGTACAAGTGCTGGCACAGACAAAGAGTAGGAAATTGAGATTATAACCAATAGATAAACAGATGGAGGAGGGAAATAGATACATGATGATTAGAGAGGATTAAAGAAAAGAGCCAGAAAGGACCACCATACTAGATCCAGCCTGGTGTAGTGAGTTTTTCTCCATTTTGTACTATTGTAAATACTTTGAGATTATTCCATGTTTTGTTAGAAATAGGTATTTGTACAAGGTGACTTACATGATCAAGCTACTGTAGCATTTTGGTAATCCTAAAACTGATTGTTAGGAAAGCCTTTTGAATCCACCCTTTTAAAATGGACTGATACTTTTTTTGTTTTGCCTTTGCAGTTGCTGCCTCTACATCTCATGGCCCTGGAATGAACTTGTCTCACTCTGCTTCATCCCTAAGTCTACAACAGGCCTTTTCAGAACTTAGACATACCCAAATGACAGAAGGGCCCAATACAGCACCTCCAAACTTTAGTCATACAGGACCAACATTTCCAGTAGTTACTCCTCCCATGAATAGCATTGCTGGAGTCCCAACCACAGGAGCAATCACGTCTTCAGTATCAGTCCCTGCATCTAGCAGCCCTCTTAATGATGTTTCCACATCAGTAATTCAGTCTGAGGTTATGGTGCCCACTGAAAAAGGGATTGCTGGAGTTGCCACCAACACAGGTGTAATACCTTCACGAGGTCTTCCTATACCACCTGTGTCTGAGCCACCAGTCCTTACCAGTGTGGTTTCAAGTATCACAGTTCCTGCAGTTGTCTCAGTGTCTACTACATCTCAGTCAGTCCAGGCCCCCACATCTGGGAACATTGTTCCTAGTACAGGCACTTTCCCCTCTGTAACAGTTTCCACCTCTTCAGCCCTTGCAGTGGGCAGTGTTGCTGCTGCAGGTGCTAAGCCTCCAGCTCTATTATCTCAGCAGGCTGCAGGCAGTACTACTGGGGTCGCCATACTAACATCAGTTTCTACTACCACTTCATTCCCAAGCATAGCTTCACAGCCATCCCTTCAGCTTAGCAGCAGCAGCTCTGCTCCTACTCTAGCTGAAACAGTGGTGGTTAGTGCACACTCACTAGATAAAACATCTCATAGCAGTTCAGCTGGATTGGCTTTGTCCCTCTCTGTGCCATCTTCCTCTTCCTCCCCTGGAGCAGGAGTGTCTAGTTCTATTTCTCAGCCTGGTGGAGTACATCCTTTGGTCCTTCCATCAGCTGTAGCTTCCACTCCTGTCCTTCCCCAAGCAGCAGGACCAATTTCTACACCTTTAGTACCACAAGTACCTAGTATTCCACCCTTGGTACAACCTGTTGCTAATGTGCCTGCTGTGCAGCAGACATTAATTCATAGTCAACCTCAACCAGCTTTGCTTCCCAGTCAGCCCCATACTCACTGTTCTGAAATAGATGCTGATACACAACCCAAAGCTCCTGGGATTGATGACATAAAGACTCTGGAGGAAAAGCTGCGGTCTCTCTTTAGTGAACACAGCTCATCTGGAGCTCAACATACCGTGTCACTGGAGACATCACTAGTAGAGACCACTGTCATGCCAGGCATCCCAACCACTGCTGTGGCACCAAGCAAACTCACGACTTCCACTACAAGTACTTGCTTACCACCAACCAGTTTGCCATTAGGAACAACTGGTTTGTCAGTTATACCAGTGGCCACACCTGGGCAAGTTTCTACCCCAGTCAGCTATGTTTCAGCCCCAGCCAGCACATCATCAGGAGTGAAACTTGGAACTGCTCCCACAAAGCCCCCTTTAACTAAGGCTCCGGTATGATTCTTGAGACAGATTCACTTCATTTCATTTCTCTTCTTGTTTTTTTTTTTTGAAATAATATCACACATTCCCCCCTATAGTAAGCACTTTTTATTATGTAAGTTGACTGAAGGTGATTGGAGGATATTATATGTACATTGAACACAGGATTTTTTTTGTTTTGTTTTGAAATATGGCAGGATTTGGGGGGTTAATTATGCTACATAATTTGCCAAGACTACAGAACAATCAGATAAAAAACAGGCATTTCTGCCTAATTGGTACAAACTGAAGAAAGCTATATTCCAAAAGGAAGCTAAATGCTTCTGTCAGCGAATAATATCATGGTAACAATAGTTCACAGTCTGTTTCTGTGAGAATGAAGTTAATTTTCCGCTTTGCTGTAGATTCCACAGATGTACAATTTAGGTTTACAGCCAATTGGAAGTTCATGATGGAATTGATACAGAGAAGGAGAAAAGAATCTAATCCTGAAACTAAAATAACTAGAATGTATTTCCTAATTCTGCTGTTGTGGAGTTCCTCTCATTCTGCCATCTCCAAACTTTCTAATCTTCTCCAAATAGCAAGGCTGTATTTTGTCTACGATATTGTATGCTCCAGCCATCTTTCTGCATTGCCATTCATATGAGATTTTTTTTACAGTAAGATAATTTATAGCCTTCACTTAGACAAAATAGAAATTGTTTGATAGGATAAGATTTCTGTACCCTTTTTTATCATACCTGACCCTTGGTTATTTCTGAACCAACTACTGATACTTTCTTTTCTAAGAAAAATTTTGTTTGTCTTAGCAAAAGCCTTTACAATACTTTACCAAATAACTGGCTCAAGAGTATCTGGACTATGCCTCTCGTGTCCATAAGGCCTTTGTTCTTTGTTTTCCCAGGGAATAACCTTTTGCTATATTTTTACTATTCTTTTTATAGATATGGATTAGTAACCCCTACAACAGTATCAATGGTTTTAATGTCTTTTACTAAGACATATACTAGAGTATAACCCAGGTGACAAGCATGCCTTAACTAGATACATTTATTCTTATGCTTCTGCATTCAAACTAGGTGATTTGCTCTTTACTGTGCAGTCTCTACTGTTTGTGTCTCATGGACTTGAATTTCCCTTCATTTCATTGTCTGTAGGTGCTCCCGGTAGGTACTGAACTTCAAGCTGGTACGCCACCCAGCGAGCAGCTACCACCTTTTCCAGGACCTTCACTAACTCAGGTGCTCCAAAACTTGGCAGATTTCCTATAGCCCTACTTTCTTTCACAAAGCTTGTTTAAATTCTCTATTGCATGATCTTGGCTTTTGGCTCCTATTTGGCTGTGACTCTGTAACATCTTTCATTTAAAACAATGTAGCTAATAAAACAGGCCCTACTTAAAGTAAGGCACTTTATAGTTCTTTTTTTGTAATATTGGCTGCATGTCACCTAGAAAACATTTGATTATTAATATTTTTTCATAGCTTATGAAGGGAGAAAATGGCAAAGTCGACATTTTCCAAGGGAAATATGATAGCTTCTATCATTCACACTTTTTTTTTAATGTGAGATTAGGCTCTAGGCCATTGTGGAAGTCAAAACTGCTATGTAATCAAAATTAACTTTGAAAGTTCCTTGGGAGAGGCACCACATTGATAACTTGATGTACAGTTTTTCTGTACGTCCAATGCAACCCATTTTTGTTTTTGTTGTTTTTTTTTATTGTTTTTTTTTTCACAGACCACCAAGTGAAGTAATTGGCTTAAATATACATATTGGGGTCATGTTTTATGAATATTTTGCACTGTATCTTTCAATTCGACCAGCTTTGAAAGGCGCTCAGGAATGGAGACCAGCAACATGAACATGGGATTCCCATCTCACACTCCGTTTTACTCATTGAGTGGAGTGGTGGTTAGAAGTGTCTACGATGTTTAAATTATTTTTACCCCCTCCCAAAGCACATTTTATTGAATTCCCATAAAGAAAGTACTCATTGTGAATCCATTGTAAACATCATGAAGAAGTTTCTAACATAGAACAAGATGGTAAACATTGATACCAAATTAGGACTTTATTTTAGAATATAAGAAAAATATGACGAATTGCTTTCATGAGAAATCTAGTCTGAATTTATCCCTACATCTTTGATCCCAGAGGTACAGTAGAACATAAGTTAAGGAACTTGCCACACAGTAAAGTACTAATTCCAAATTTTGAAGAAAAAAAAATTTGCATTGTGAAACTCTGTATATTGTGAAAATTAAGTCTATTTTCTCATAGAAAATTTGTTCCTAAGAGAGCTAAAAGTGTGATACGGCAGATTAGACATTTGGAAGGGAGGGGGTTTGTGAACAGTGCTTGCATATAGAAAAAGAAGGATAAATCAAGGCTAGCTGAGAATAGTTGATAGAAGCCAAGATAAATATGAGATTAGAGACTGTGGCAGAGGGCAAGAGCTATGACCTTGGGGTGAATGTTAGTAAAGCATGGTTTAACAGGATGAAATGCCTTCCTAGACCTCTTCCTCCTCCTCGCTACCATCTAAAGGGCATAAGAAGTATAGATTGTAAGACTTGAAGAAAAAAATAATATCTCTTGATATTATGACAATACAGAATATGTTAATGCCATCTTTTATTCATAGGGACAAGCTCCCAGACAGATGTACAAAACGTAAAAAGAAATTGGGGAACATGTGATACAATTAGTCTAATAGATCTTGATATATTTTTCAAAAAGTTTTTTTTAAGAGGACAAACAACTTCTGTCAGTATAAGTAACATCAAACACAGAAGGGAAGAAAGACTGAAACTACAAAAACATAAATATAACTGAATTTCTCTACATTTCTTAAGAGACTGACAAAATCTTGAGAAACTGAAACAAATTTGAAGTTGAGCAATTCAGTGACTAGACAAATGTTATGTTGTATCAGTCTAAAGCGTAAAATAGTAAGTTCTTTATACACTGGCTCTCTATAGAGGCTCTGAAGGTACCAAAGAACTATGTACTTACTGTGGATGTTTTTGTTCAGTCCCAGCAACCTCTGGAAGATCTTGATGCTCAGTTGAGACGAGCACTTAGTCCAGAGACTATTGCAGTGACATCTGCAGTTGGTGTAAGTTTTGAAAATCTTGATACATTGATAAAAATCTTCTTCCCATACCCTAATTTATTATATTCCTAGAACACTAACTGTGACCTAAACTATTATTAATACCTTCAACAGCTTTTCAGAAGAATCCTTACTTGTTCCAGCCAACATAACTCAGATTAATGAAAAGAGTAACACGGACCTGATAGTATAACTGTGAAAAAGATTTGATTTGAATGTCACTTTTCTTGTCTTACCTCTGGTTTGACACAGAGGCCACAGAGTAATCCGATGGGTTTTGAATTCATGCTTTGGAGGGGGCTACACTTTAAATTTGAAGTTTAACTTCTTCCTTTTTTGCTTGTGCAATAATAAAAAACTACTTTTCTATGAATATCCAAGTTATAATCTTAAATATCCTACGAGAAAAATTAAGAAAGCAGTATGGAAGGCTTAAGACTCAAAAATTTCTTCCTTAAAATGCTGTGTTTCTTTACATCAGATTTATATTTAGGCTAAGAAAAAAAAGAAAAGCAAAGAAAATTCCCTCAGACATAAGTGTTTCTTCACATATACTACCTTTTTTCCCTTTTACAAAGACCGTAAGAAAGGCAACAAAGACAAAAGTTTAAGAGTGAAGCTAAAGATTTTGTGGTGTGTGTGTGTGTTTTGCAGCCTGTGTCCGTTGTGGCTCCAACAGCAGTTGCGGAAGCAGGAGCACAGCCTCAGAAGGATGGTGAGAAGCATCCTTCTTCTTACATTACCACTTCCAGTCCTGCCTATAATTGACTATAGAGGTTACTATTTCAAAGACACATTCTTGAGAATGTAGGTGTCTTTGAGACTGTTATAAGGAACAATGTATGTATTTCATGAGCAAGGAGAACTGATACTAATATCTAGAGCATGGAAGATTAGCAAAGTAATGAATCTTTTGCCTTTGTTGTTTGGGGGAAGTTAAATGGGAGTAATGGTAATTTTTTAGCAAGAGACCCTTTGTTATTGGCTTGGCCAGGTCCTTGCCATGAGAAGTTATGAAATTCAAGCTTATTTATAAAAGTTAATTTACTGGTATCCTCTTGGCTTTTATGACAGTGGATATATAGAGATGAGCTTGAATAGCCTGCCTAGAAGAAACAAGTATAAGATTTCAATTAATCAGTTTAAACATTTTAATCTATTTCTGGAGTCTTTTAGATTTGGTGTGTACATAAATATATCTCCTTAGATGAGCACATTTTCAACCTAATTTTGTAAAAATTTTCTATGCCAATAAATTAAATATTTGATTAGAACATTAATCACCATGTGCTTACTCATAAGTTTATATCAACTAATTCTCTTCCCAAGCTTTATTGTGAATCTTTCACATCATCAGACCTACAAAACCTGTGAAATGTAGGCTTTAATTTTTTGTGCCACCTTTTTCTTCAGAATCATTTCTATTTAAAAATGATAATAATAAAATATAGATTATACTTAGTCAATGTGATTATTGTATAGCACATACTGGATATATTAATTTTCCCCTTTTTATAATATATCCATTCTCAACACCACCTGATGTAATGTACTTAACCTGTAAAACATACCATTAATAAGATTACTTGAATGCTTCTTACTTCTTCCTGTCTTCCTTCAATTGCTAAATTCAGTTATTTTTAAGACAATTACATTCAAAATTGGCTGTCTGACTTTAAATTACTTACAAATCAGTAGAACAGACTAGAAAGTCTAGAAATGGCCAAATTGAAAAGGGAATTTAGAGTATGAAAAATGTAGCCTTTCAAATCAGTGAGAAAATGGAATATTAAAATGAATGGTTAGGACAATTGGTTAGCAATTCTGGAAAAAAGCAAAGATGGATTCCTACCTTAGACCAAAATAAATTCCAAATGGCTCAAAGATGAAACATACATAAAATAGTACTGCAAGAAAATATTAGAGGAATATTTTTTTTTCCTTTTTCTTTTCTTGTTTCCTTTTTAACTTTTTAGAGCATGATTCAACAAATTCTTTCTGTAAAGGGCCAGATAGTAAATATTTTAGGCTTTACAGGCCATTCAGTCTCTGTTGCAACCACTAAATTTCCTGTTTCAGTGCAAAAGCAGCCACAGACACCAAATGAATGAATGAGTGTGGCTGTGTTCCAGTAAAACATTATTTACAAAAACAGGGGGAAGCGGCTGTGGCTCAAATGGTTGGGCTCCGGTTTACCATATGGGAGGCCTTGGGTTTGTTTCCCGGGGCCTCCAGGTGAAGGCAAGCCAGCCTGCACGGCAAGGTGAGCTGACAGCCCGCACGGCTCGGTGAGCAAGCTGGCGCAACAAGCTGACGCAACAAAGGGAGACAAGCAGACACAGAAAAATGCACAGCAAATGGACACAATGAGCACAAGCAGCAAGGGGGGGGTAATTAAATAAATAAATAATAAATCTTTAAAAAACAAACAAACAAAAAAAAACAGGCAGTGGGCTGGATGTGATCATAGTTTGCTGATCCGTAGTACATAGAGGAAGTTGTTTTTAAGTTTAATACTCAACCCAGAAGCCAAAATAGATTTAAACATTTCTGCTTGGGGGAAAAAAATGCCATTATGTTCAAAGACAAATGAAAAATTGGGGGAAAAATACACACACTCCTCACAAAAAAGGACTCGTTTTCCTCTAAAAGTTCTTATAATTCAGCATGAGCCAAAAGTAATCATAAAAAAAAAGAAAAATCCACTGTTTTGCTGGACCTAGATGGATGGCAGCCATCAAGTACTTCTGGGTTTGCAGGGTGCTTTCCACCCACCTGCAGCACCTGAGATGAGGAAGTTAGGATAAAGAACCTGGATATTCTTTTTAGGGCTCCTAGCAGACTTCTTAGAGACTTATTTCTGGAAACTAGTGTCTTTGCCTTCACCTCCCAGTTTTCTGGAAAAAAAAAGAGTAGAGTTTGGTGAAGGTATCTACGTGCCCACTGAGATTAGCCAAATTAGCAAAGCATTCGTGGAACTGCTTTCCTTTTGGATTTTCTCTGGACTCTTACTAGTAAGCCACAGAAGTGTTGCTTTCTAGCCTTTTGTTTTTGGATACTCAAAACTCAGACCAGATTCTTCAGAGAGATAGCAGGAAAGAAGGGAGAAGAGCCCAGTGCCAAGCCTCTCATTTTCTAGGATTGCAGAGCATTTGGGTTATTCCCTACCCCATAAGTACATGTACTTCTACTCAGGCTTAGGGCAGGGAGGGGGACTTTACTGGGGTACATGGATAGGCTTCAAGAGGGTCTGTGAACCCCCTGAAATTGTATGTAAAACTAAGTTTGTGTTCTTTTTCAAGGACAGATTCCACTGGTTTTACTGTATCCAGAAACATTAAAACTTATCGAGGGTAGCAGATGTAGCTCAAGTGGTTGAGTATCTGCTTCCCATGTATCAGGTCCCAGGTTCAATCCCCAGTACCTCCTAAAAACAAACAAATGAAATAACCAACTCTCATTGGGGAGCAAATGTAGCTCAGTGGTTGAGCGCCTGCTTCGCTTCCCATGTATGAGGTCCTGGGTTCAATCCTCAGTACCTCCTTAAAAAAAATTAGACATGAAAATACTTAACTTCATTCATGGTTATAGAAATGCAAAGTAAAACTACAAGTGATACTTTTGTAAATCAAGAAGTTTTAGTAACTACCGGTGATTTGGTACTGCCTCTGTACCAAATCTTAATGTCTATCAAAGCTTTAAACAGAAATGACTCAGCACTTCCATTTTTAGATATTTATTCCACACATCTGTAAGAGAATATTTATTAGAACATTTTCTATAATAGCAGGATGTCTGAATGACTTAAATGTTCATCAGTAGAAGTTTCATTAAAATACAGTATATAAAGATTATACCATGATACATACATAGAACACTGTGCAGCCATTAAAAAAAAGAATGAAGCATTGATATGGAATGATTAAGTGAATGCATCAAAATCATATTCTACTAGTTGTATAAAATAAAGTATGTGGGAAGTGACTGTGGCTCAATTGGTTGGGCTCCTGTTTACCATATGGGAGGCCCCGGGTTTGATTCTCGGGGCCTCCTGGTGAAGGCAAGCCAGCCTGTGCGGCATGGTGAGCTGACACAGCAAGATGACACAACAAAGGGAGACAAGCAGACACAGAAGAACACACAGCAAATGGACACAGAGAGCACAAGCAGCAAGGGGGGGGCAATAAATAAAAATAAATCTTTAAAAAAATAAAAATAAAGTATGTGCTGGTAGCTATATATTGACAATATTTCTAAAAGGAAATTCAAATAAGTAGTTGTCCCTACAGAGGGGGACCTAAGTAGCTTTAAAGTTACTCAAAACTACTTCCAATGATTCTGAGACCTATACTGTCCTGTTCTAGGATTTTGCCTCAGTGTTTTATTGAGAATATAAAACTACCTATATTTCATTTTAAAATGTGTCTTCACTATCCTAGGTAAAATTTCTTCCCTCCCTTATTTATATCTCCGAGTTAATGAGTAATTGAATTACTACCTATTAATCTTAGTTTTTATAATACCTCTTAATGTTGTAGTTAAGCTATGAAGCTGCTCTGTTATTTACAATTTTTATTCTTTCTAACAATGTTACTGTATCTGTACATGTGTACAAGGAAAGGTAGATGGTTAATGATAAATTTCCAGACCTTGACAATTTTTGATAAACAGTATAACCTTTCATACTGAAGGTGTCTGGTCGCAGAGCACATAGTAATTATTTTCCCTTGTTTGTTGGGCGAAACTTAAGGGGAAAAGGTAGGGGAGTTTTCCTTGCCTCTAGCAACTTTCCTCAGTGGGAATATAGTTTCATTTTGTTATATTTCTGGCCAAAAGAAGATGCCAACTTTAAAAAGATGGCAATTTAAGCTGTTTTCCTCTTCCATATATTTATTTCAGTTTCTCAAGTCACTGAAGGCCCTGTCTTAGCAACTAGTTCAGGAGCTGGTGTTTTTAAAATGGGGCGATTTCAGGTAAGACAATCACTTTTCCTTGATTCCCTCTTTTGGGAGAGTTATATATATTTTATATAGAGAGATATAATTTATATACGTTAAAATTATCTAGTCTTTTTATCAATTTCTCCTTATAAAATAATACATACTGATTAAGGAAAATACATGCTAATTAAGAACAGCAGGGGAATATATTCTTAGTACCACTGTCTATCCCCGAACAATTGCTTTTTGGTGTGTACACAGAGAGGAAAGACAATAAAAGACACAACAAACCAGGAAGCTGAGGTGGCTCGAGTGATCGAGCACGGCTCTCCCACGTGGGAGGTCCCAGGTTCGGTGCCTCCTAAAGAGAAAATGAGCAGGCACAGAGAGCACACAGCGAGTGCAAACAACGGGGGGGTGGGGGGGTGGGGGGGTAAATAAAATAAATCTTTAAATAAATAAAGAGTTCTTGTGTATGGCTTAGGATAGGAAAGCACATCATTTAGTTGGTAAGCTTAGCCAGCCACTCAGCATCTGCATCTTAGTACAAATTTGTTATTCCCTATAATGGTATTTAATTTATTTTCACAGTCAAAGACGGAGGGACTATGTAAAGAGGTAGCCTGTTCAGTGACTGGGAAATAAAGTAATTCTTGTTTTGTTTTGTTTGCCCATGCTGAAAATGAATATTGGGGGCTTTTGGTTTTGAATCTCACTTTGGCCTCCTTCCATCAGGTTTCAGTTGCAACAGATGATGCCCAGAAAGAAGGTAAAAGTAAGTCAGAAGATACAAAGTCTGTTCATTTTGAATCCAGTACTTCGGAGTCCTCAGTGCTGTCAAGTAGTAGTCCAGAGAGTACCTTGGTGAAGCCAGAGCCTAACGGAATAACTGTTCCAGGCATCTCTTCAGATATGCCAGATGGTGCCCACAAAACTCCTGCTTCAGAGACAAAGTCGGAATCTGGGCAGCCTACCAAGGTTGGACGTTTTCAGGTAACAACTACAGCAAACAAAGTAGGTCGTTTCTCTGTATCAAGAACTGAGGACAAGATTGCTATGGCAAAGAAGGAGGGACCAGTGGCAACTCCTCCTTTTACGGAATTGGAACCAGCTGTTCCTCCTGCTGTAATACCAAAGAAAGAGAAACCTGAATTGTCAGAGCCTTCACATCTGAATGGGCCATCTTCTGACCTGGAAGCTGCCTTCCTGAGTAGAGATGTGGATGATGGTTCAGGAAGTCCACGCTCCCCTCATCAGCTGAGCTCAAAGAGCCTTCCTATCCAGAATCTAAGTCAAAGCCTTAGTAATTCATTCAACTCCTCTTACATGAGTAGTGACAATGAGTCAGATATTGAAGATGAAGACTTAAAATTAGAGCTGCGACGGCTACGAGAAAAGTAAGTATATGTTCTCCTGTGAAAGAATACATAATGTCTGAAAAACTTTAAAGATGTCTTCAGAGGTAGTCTCTGGGCCAGTCTCCTCATTTTATAAAATGTCTATGATCACACCCCGATTTTAATGGCAGATATTATACTAAGATTCTAGATCCTTTTCATTGTGTATGCACATATGCTATATACATCTCATTTCTCTAAAAAAAAGAGGATGGTATACAAAAGCTAAAAGTATCCGAGTATAGTTCATTAGGTTTGCTTATATTCATAAGGACCATACCATTTCTAGTTGTAGAACTTCTTGAGCACTGTTGTATGCTTGTTAGTATAATATTTTTAATAATACTTTTTATCATTAATCAGTCTTAGCTTTTTATTAGTCTACCAAATGAATCTGGTGATGACACTGCGATGTATGATTTTGTTGGCAGATTTTATTGGTTATATTTGGCAAATTGGATCAGAGGAGCAATTTCCACTCTCTTGCATATGGCCTCAAGAGTCAGGAAATTTTTTTCTCTTAACATGTCATCACCCATTTGTTGTTGGCTAGAAGCTTGTTGGAATTTGGCTTGGGTAATCGAGGCCAGCAAGATGAGTAGAACTAGACTCATCAGGTAGTAGAACTTGGATTAAGTACATTTGGGGAAAAGGTTCATGTATAAGTAAATACTTGAATGCAGGTAAAAGAATACATTCTTAATTTTGAATGGTGATAGTTATGATGTTTTGAATTATTTTTGGTTATCTTTTGTAGACATCTTAAAGAGATTCAGGACCTGCAGAGTCGCCAGAAGCATGAAATTGAATCTTTGTACACGAAACTGGGCAAGGTTCCCCCTGCTGTCATTATTCCCCCAGCTGCTCCCCTTTCAGGGAGAAGAAGGCGACCAACGAAGAGCAAAGGCAGCAAATCTAGTCGCAGCAGTTCCTTGGGAAATAAAAGCCCCCAGCTTTCAGGTAAAAAGCCCTGGCTAGGCCAGCCATGGCTGTCCCATCTTTTTTTTCTGTTTTGTTTTGTTTTTTTGTTGTTGTTTTTTTCCCCTCCATGTATATATAACTCATGGAACATGTGTTATTGTTGCTAAATTTCAAAGATGATTGACTTCCCAGTATTCTTGCTTCCTTGACTTCTGTACTTCCCATATTCAAAATGCCTCTTCTTAAGTCTGTAGAAGTAGACTGGGTGAGTACAATAGCTATTCCATTGTAATACATATTGCTGTCAACTGGTATTCTTCATCTGTAGTTGTTCTTAAAGGTAAAACATTTAGCTTTGGCTACTAACTCCTATAACTCACATTAAACACGACCTCAGGAAGGTGGGAAGAAAATACATTATTCTCCTACTTAGTAAAGTTTAGGTAGTTCTTCCTTTTAATGAATGAGTTGGCCAGAATTGCAACTGAGATGAATGTCGATGTCATATAAATATTTATAAGTAGTAATCTCTTTGATTAAGATTTTTATTTCACTTAATTGTATTGTGATGAAGAATTTCTAAGAAATGCTTAAATCCTAATCTCTCATAGATTACAGTTAGTCTTTTTTTAATTGTGATACATATAGAATGAGCCTTTACCTTTTGGTGAAATTATGGTAAAGTTAACCAAATAATTAGTTCTAAAGACAAAGAAGACTGAAATAACTTGGAGAGCAGCTGCTAACGTCTTA
>JAQZBX010068740.1:0-15696 GCA_029593785.1 Cabassous unicinctus | reverse complement strand
TCTGTTTTTTAAATGGCTGCCAGTCTAATGGGTGTAAGATGGTATCTCATTGTAGTTTTTTTTTTTTTTTAAAGATTCTTTCGTCAATGTAGGCTGCTTATGTGTTTCTAGGAATTTGTCCATTTCCTCTAAATTATTCTTCTTGTTGGCATATAATTTTTCAAATTACCCTCTTATGATACTCTTTATTTCTGTGGGGTCAGTGGTGATATCCCCTTCCTTATTTCTTATTTTGTGTATTTGCATCTTTTCTCTATTTTTCTTTGTTAGTCTAGCTAAGGGTTTGTCAATTTTATTGATCTTCTTGAAGAACCAGCTTTTGGTTTTGTTTATTTTTTCTAGTGCTTTCTAATTTTCTATTTCATTTAGTTCTGCTCTGATCTTTGTTATTTCCTTCTTTCTAATTCCTTTGGGGTTAGTTGTTCTTTTTCTAATTCCTCCAGGTGTGCAGTTGGGTTTTCAACTTTAGCTCTTTCTTCTTTTTTGATATATGTATTTATGGCTATGAATTTACCTCTCAGTACAGCTTTTGCTGTGTCCCATAGGTTTTGATATGTTGTGTTGTTATTTTCATTCATTTCAAGATAGTTACTGATTTCTTTTGAGATTTCCTTCTTGACCCACTGTTTGTCTAAGAGTGTGTTGTTTAACTTCCATATCTTTGTGCCTAATCTGGTTCTTTGGCCCTTACTGATTTCCAGTTTCATTCCATTATGGTCAGAGAAATTACTTTGCATAATTTTAATATTTCTGAAGTCACTGAGATTTTTCTGTGGCCTAGCATGTGGTCTATTTTGGAGAATGATCCATGTGCACTTGAGAAGAATGTATATCCTGCTGTATTTGGGTGTAGTGTTCTGTTTATGTCTATTAGGTCCAGATCTTCTAATGTATTATTCAATGTCGTTGTTTTTTTATTGATTCTCTGTCGAGATGTTCTGTCTAATGGTGATAATGGTATATTAAAGTCCCCCACTATAATTGTAGAGACATATTTTTCTCCACTTAGTTTTTTCCAGTGTTTGCCTCATGTATTTAGAGGAACCCTGGTTAGGTGCATAAATGTTTATGATTGTTCTTTCTTCTTGAACGATTACCCGTTTTACTAATATATAGTGTCTGTCTTTTTCTCTTACAATAATTTTGCATTTGAAGTCTATTTTGTCCAATAGTTGTTCATCGCTTCGCCGTGCTGAGGCCTGCTCCTCACTGTGCAGATCTGGGATGCCTTTTTTTTTTTTACCAGGAGGTCCAGGGGCTCGAACCCAGGTCCTCCATGTAGTAAATGGCAGCTCAATTGCTTGGGCCACAGCCACTTCCCTGTATAGAGAGTTCTTGGTTAGCAATTTTTTTCCCACTGCCTTCTTTCTTCCATGGTTCTTGATGAGTAATCAGCATCTAACCATTTTCAGGCTCCCTTGTACATGATACATTGCTTCTGTATTGCAGCTTTCAGAATTCTCTCTTTCTTTCATTGACATTTGGCAGTTTGATTATAAAATGCAGTGGTGTGAGTCTATTTGGGTTTATCCTGTTCGGAGTTCATTGAGCTTCTTGGAAGTGTATATTTATGTCTTTCATTACATTTGGGAAGATACAGCCATAATTTCTTTGAATATGCTTTTGGTGCATTTCTCTCTTTCTTCCCCTTCTGGGATTCCCACAATGGTATGCTTGATAGTGTCCCACAGGCTTCTCAGATTCCTTTCACTTTTCTTCTTTCTTTCTTTTTTCTGCTCTTCAGACTGAATGATTTCAATTGTCTTATCTTCAAGTTCACAGATTCTTTTTTCTGCTAGCTCCAATCCACGTCAAACCCTTCCTCTAGGAAATTTTTTATTTCTGTTACTGTGGTCTTCAGCTTTGTTTTTGTTTTTTGTTCTTTTTTTTATATATATATCATAA
This sequence comes from Cabassous unicinctus, assembly GCA_029593785.1. Taxonomy (NCBI): domain Eukaryota; kingdom Metazoa; phylum Chordata; class Mammalia; order Cingulata; family Chlamyphoridae; genus Cabassous; species Cabassous unicinctus. Next base: position 13,791 of record JAQZBX010068740.1, on the reverse strand, counting down.
TTTCCATCTCTCTCTTGGTATTCTCTCTCTCTCTTTTTTTTAAGATTTATTTTATTTATTTATTTCTCCTCCCCTCCTCGTTTTTGTGCTCACTGTCTGCTCTCTGTGTACTCTTCTGTGTCTGTTTGTCTTCTCTTTAGGCAGCACCAGGAACTGATCCTGGGACCTTCTGGAGTGGGAGAGAGGTGCTCAATCTCTTGCACCACGTCAGCTCCCTGGTCTGCTGCATCTCTTATTGTCTCTCCTCTGTGTCTCTTTTGGTTGCGTCATCTTGCTGTGCCAGCTCTCTGTGTAAGCCAGCACTCCTGCACAGGCCAGCTCTCCTGCACAGGCCAGTTCTCACTCAGGCTGTGCTGACCAGCTTGCCTTTCACCAGGAGGCCCCAGGAATCAAACCCTGGACCTCCTATATAGTAGACAGGAGCCCAATCTCTTGAGCCACATCTGTTTCCCTGGTATTGCAGTGGTACTTAATCTTTTTTGTTCTATGGGCCTCTTTGCCAGTCAGGTGAAAATCATGGACCTCTTTCTAAGTCCACATTATACTATGTATTATTTAATAAATATATCACACCCACACCAACATGTCCCCACAATAATAATGTTTTTTTGAATTTCAATTCAAGCTCATGGACCCCTTGTTAAGAACCCCTGATCTACTGTTTTCCTGAATTTTTTTAGTTCTTTGCCCATGTTTTTCTTTAGATTTTTGAGTGTGTGTGTGTATATATATATACATATATATTTTGTTTTGTTTTGCTTTCCTAAGAGGTACCAGAGATTGAATCCAGGACCTCATACATGGGAAGCAGGAGCTCAATCACTGAGCTACATCAGCTCTCCAATGAGAGTTAGTTTTTTCATTTGTTTGTTTTGTTTTTTTTTTTTGTTTTTAGGAGGTACGAGGAACCAAACGTGGGACCTTGTACCTCAGAAGCAGGAGCTCAACCACTTAAGCTGTATCCGCTCCCCTCTTTGGGTATATTTAGGGCTATGTAAATTCTTTGTCTGGTATGTCCCAGATATGGTCCTCCTCATTGATGGTTTCTAAATCTTTGCCTTTGTCTGGGCCATTGCTTCCAGTTTCTTTATATGTTTTGCAACATTTTGTTGAAACCTGTATTTTTAACATGTTATAGTTGAAATTTAGGCTCTGGGGCATCTGTTCACTAAGTTTGTATCTGGATAGTGTTCTGACAGAATTTTCCTTGATTGCCAGGATCTAACAACAACAACAAAAAAGGGGCGGGGAGAAAACCCCTTTCCTAGTCTTTACAGATTGACCCGTGCAAGTGCTCTCCTTCAGGGCTTATCCACAATGAGTTCAGAGACTAGTTCAAGGGATTGTGGGAAGATGGCAAAATAGGAAGCTCCAGGAATAATTTCCTCCACTAGAACAATTATTAAACAGACAAGAACTATCTGAATCAACTATTTTGAAACTCAAGAGTCCAGTAGAACACTTTACAGCATCTAGGGAAAAGCAGGAGACAGAGGCTGGTAAATTATGGTAAATACAAATAAGTGTTCTCTTTGTGCAGCAGTTACCATTGCCCAGCCCCAACTTTTGCAGGAGGCAGCAGTGGTGTCTGGCCATGGTGTAGCTTTCTAGTGCCAGAAAGGAACATAAAACTCCACTTCCCCAGGTTCTGGGTTGGGCACAGGCCAATTGCTGATCATGGCTTTTCTTTATTTTTAAGTTTTTCAACTCTAATAAATATTTTTTAAAGTTCATTTTATAAAGCATAAAATTCTTCCAAAGTGTACAATCAATGGTATTTGGTATAATCACATATTGGTGCTTTTATCAATTCAATCATTATTAGAGCATTTTCATTATTTCAATAATAATAAACAAAAAACAGACAAACAAATAAGAAAATTCATCACCTCTCAATCAATGTTACCCCTGCTGCACATATTTGCTACTTCAGGCTATTCCTGCACATTTATTCATTTTTTAAGCAGTTTTATTGAGATATAGTCACATACCATACAAAGTATCCAAAGTGTATAATCAGTGGCTTTTAGTATAATCACAATGTTGTGTATTCATCACCACATAAATACAATTTCATTACTCCAAAAAGAAAAACTCCATACCCCTTAGTAGTCACCTCAATCCCTCCTTCCTTCCTCAGCCTTACATAGCCAATAACTTAATTTCATCTTTATAAATTTCTTTATATTTAAATTTTAAGTAAATGGAATCATACAATATGTAGTAATGGTCTTATATACGCAATTTTACCCCTATTTATATTTCTCATGTGGTTTTAATATGCTTTACAGTCCCATGTTACATTTTTTTAGCGATCCTTTTAGTAATATATATGACCTTAGACTTTTCCTTTAAACCATTGTCATACTTATATAATAGTACAGCTAGTTACAGACATGATGTTGTGCTTTCACCTTTTCCATTCATTTCCAAAGATTAATATACATCTTTTTTTACCAATTCTGCATGTTAACCCTCAGCTTTCCATTCTCTGACTTCATTCTATTTTCTGGTGATCCATATCAAGTTATCAACTCCATGAGATTACACAATATATTTAGATAATAGTAGCGCAATCATACAGTATTTGTTCTTTTGTGTCTGGCTTGCTTCACTCAACATAATGTTCTCCAGGTTCATCCATGGTGTCATATGCTTTATGACTTCATTTCTTCTTACAGCAGCATAATATTCCATCATTGTACACACCACAGTCTATTTATCCATTCATCAGTTGATGGACACCTGGGTTGTTTCCATCTTTTAGCAATTGTGAATAACAGTGCTATGAACATTGGTGTGCAGATGTCTGTTTGAGTCACTACTCTCAGTTCTTCTGGGTATATACCCAGTAGTGGTATTGCAAGGTTAGGGAGCAAATCTATATTCAACTTCTTTAGGAACTGCCAGACAGTCCTCCACAATGGCTTTACAATTCTACATTCCCACCAACAGTGAACAAACATTCCTAGCTCTCCACACCCTCTCCAACACTTGTAGTTCTCTGTCTTTTTAATAGTGGTCTTTTTTTTAAAGATTTATTTATTTATTTATCCCCCTCTTGCTGCTTGTGCTCACTGTGTCCATTTGCTTTGTGTTTTCTGTGTCTGCTTGTCTCCCTTTGTTGTGTCATCTTGCTGCGTCAGTTCACCGCACCACACAGGCAGGCTTGCCTTCACCAAGAGGCCCCAGGAATCGAACCCAGGGCCTCCCATATGGTAAATGGGAGCCCAACCAATTGAGCCACAGCCGCTTCCCAATAGTGGTCATTTTAATAGGTGTGAAATGATATCTCATTGTAGCTTTGATTTGCATTTCCCTAATCATTAGCGATGCTGAACATTTTTTCATGCAGGTGTGTTTTTTTTTTTGCCATTTGTATTTCTTCTTTAGACAAATATCTATTCAATTCTTTTGTCCATTTTTTCAATCATGTCATTTATCTTTTTATTGTTGAGTTGTAGCATCTCTTTATATATCATGGATATATATATCATGGATATTAACCCTTATTGGATATGTGATTTCCAAATATTTTCTCCCATTGAGTTGGCTGCCTTTTCACACTTTTGACAAAGTTCTTTGAGGTACAAAAGTGTTTAATTTTGAGGAGGCCCCATTTATTTATTTTTTCTTTTGTTGCTCATGCTTTGGGTGTAAGGTCCAAGAAAGATCTTTAAGATGTTTCCCTACTTTTTCTCGTAGGAGTTTTATGGTCCTGGCTTTTATATTTAGGTCTTTGCTCCATTTTGAGTTGATTCTTGTATAGGAAGTGAGATAGGTTTGGGTTATGGATATCCAGTTCTCCCAGTACCATTTGTTGAAGAGACTGTTTTGTCCCATTACCATGACTTTGATAACTTTGTCAAAAACCAGTTGGCCAGGGAAGCAGATGTGGCTCAAGTGGTTGGGCTCCCATTTACCATATGGGAGGCCCTGGGCTCGATTCTGGTTCTGGGGCCTCATGGTGAAGGCAAGCCAGCCCACACAGCGCAGTGAGCTGACGCAGCAAGATGACAAAGGGAGACAAGCAGACACAGAAAAACGCACAGCAAATGGACACAATGAGCACAAGCAGCAAGGGGGGATAAATAAATAAATAAATCTTTAAAAAAAAAAAAAAAAAACCAGTTGGCCATAGAGGCAAAGGTTTATTTCTGGACTCTCAATTCTATTGCACTGATTAATGTGTCTATCTTTATGACAATACTATGCTGTTTTGTCCACTGTAGTTTTGTAATATGTCTCAAAGTCAGGCAGCGAAACTCCTTCCACATTACTCTTCTTTTTTAGAATGCTTTTGACTATTTGGGTGCACTTTCCCTTCCAAATGAATTTGGTAATTGCCTTTTCTATTTCTGTAAAGTAGGCTGTTGGAAATTTGATTGGTATTGCATGGAATCTATAAATCAGTTTGGGTAGGATTGACATCTTCATAATATTTAGTCTTCCAATCCATGGACACAGAATGTCTTTCCCTTTGTTTAAGTGTTCATTGATTTCTTTTAGCACTGTTTTGTAGTTTTCTGAATATAGGTCCTGTACTTCTTTGGTTAAATTAACTCCTAGGTATTTGAGTCTTTTTGTTGCTATTATAAATGGAATTCTTCCCCTGAATTCTTCCTCAGATTGTTCAGTCCTAGTGGACAGAAACATTATTGATTTTTGTGTGTTGATCTTGTATCCTGCCACTTTGCTGAACTCATTTATTAGCTCAAGTAGCTTTGTCATGGATACTTCAGGATTTTCTAAACACAGGGTCATGTCATCCGCAAACAGTGAGAGTTTTACTTCCTCTTTTCCTATTTGGATGCCTTTAATTTTTTTTTTCCTTATCTAATTGCCCTAGCTAGAATTTCTACTACAATATTGAATAACAATGGTGACAGTGGGCATCCTTGTCTTATTCCCAATCTTAGAGGAAAGCTTTCAACCCTTCCCCATTGAGTATGATGTTGGCTGTGGGTTTTTCAATATATGCCTTTTATCATATGAGGAATTTTCCTTCTTTCCTATCTTTCAAAGTGTTTTTATCAAGAAAGGATGCTGGATTTTGTCGAATGCCTTTTCTGCATTGATTGAGATGATCATGTGGTTTTTTTCCCTTCAATTTGTTAATGTGGTACATTATGTTAACTAATTTTCTTATGTTGAACCATGCTTGCCTACCAGGAATAAATCCCATTTGGTCGTGGTGTATAAGTCTTTTGATATGCTGTTCAATTCTACTTGCAAGCATTTTGTGGAGAATTTTTGCATCTATGCTCATTAGAGAGATTGGTCTGTAATTTTTTTTTGTGTGTGTGTGGTATCTTTATCTGGCTTAGGTATTAAGCTGATGTTGGCTTCATAAAACGTGTTGGGTAATTTTCCCTTCTCTTCAATTTTTTGGAAGAGTTTAAACAGGATTGGTGTTAATTCTTCTCAAAATGCTTGGTAGAACTCACTTGTGAAGCCATCTGTTCCTGAAGTTTTCTTTATTGGGAGATTTTTGATGACTGATTCAATCTCTTTAAATGTGATTGGGTTGTTAAGTTCTGTATTTCTGGGAGGGTCAGTGTAAGCTGTTTATGCATTTCTAGGAATTTGTCCGTTTCATCTACATTGTCTTCCAATCTAGATAGGTTTTCACCTATTGTGTCTTTCATTCCCATGGGCTCTGTTATTTTCTATTCAGCTTTTCAAATTCTTCTTTGTGCTCTCTCAGTGTCTTCTTGATATCCTTTATCTCTTTAGCCACATTTTCTTTCAACTCAATTTGATTTTGGAAATTTGTGTGCATCTTGTTGATTAGTTGTCTTAAATCCTGTGTTTCATCTGGAGCTTTGATATATTCCTTTGCTTGGGCCATTTCTTCCATTTTTTCGGTATAGCTTGTAATTTTTTGCTGATGTCTAGCCATGTGATTAGTATGGTGAGATTACTCAGATGCTCAATTCCTTTCTCTTTCATAGAGATTTAGTGGTGGGAGACTGTGTGCTATTGCTGTTCTTTGATTCTTGATTCAACCTGTTATGGGTCTTAGGGTTGTCACTATTAGTTGCTCAAATCTGGGCTGTGGACCCAGTAATGCGATGCAGACCCACTTCTAAGGGTCTCACTTGCACTTCTTGGTTCACCAGCAGATGGTGCTCTTTGGCAGCCTCAGTTCAAAGCCTGGTGGGAGTGTGTTTGCTGCTATACCAAAAGCAACAGTATAACAAAGGATCTTGCCTGGAGGCATCCCAATTCAAACTTTTTCTCAGACAGTTCTCCATTCTTTGCTGGCAGTCCCCTCCCTTTTCCTGGGTAAGAAATAATTCCACTCCCCTCTGCATTCTCAGCAACCAGTCCCAGTCAGTAGAGAAGGAGATTGAAAGGGTCAGATCTCTTTAGTCCAGTGCCAGCTCCCAAGGCAAACAATGGTGTGGCCCCACCCATCCTGGAAGCACTCTTGGGATACGCAGACCAAATTTGTTAGTCAAAAGCTGAGTCAGCCTTAGGCTGTGTCCCTCTCTTTCCCCTTTCCTGGGGAGGTGGATCCCTGGGACCCTGTTTGTCTGTAGCCACTGACCCCCCCGAGGCCTGGGAATTCAAAAGTGTGTATAGGGTAGGGGGAGGATGCTTGCAGCTGCAGCTGCAGCTTTTAACTCACAGTTTTGCCATCACAATTCTTTTCCTTTGCCGCTCTCTCTTCTGTGAGGTGTCCCGCCTTCCCCTAGTGTCCTAAACCCTAGAACATATTTTCCAGATGGTTTCTGCCTGTCCTCTAGCTGTTTATCAGGAGAGAAGAGAGTCCCGTATCTTTCTAGTCCACCCCAGATCTTGTTAGGAGAGCTGATAATCAAGAAAATCTCTGTCATATCACCATTTGGTTACAAACTCAAGAAACAGACATCTCAGGGAATAAATGCCAGAGTGAGCATTTTAAAATATTAAAATGTACAGTGTGCAACAAAAAGATTACAAGACAGACAAAAAATTATGGCCATCCAAAGGAAGAGGATAAAAATCCAAAAATACCAATGAAGAAGAACAGAATGTGGGCCCACTGGACAAAGACTGTAAAAAAAAAAAAAGAAAAAAAAAATCTTCAGTATGTTCAAAGAGAGGAAGGAAAATACAGAGAAAGCACTAAAGGATATCAGAAAAACAATGAATGAGCAATATGAGACTCTTAATAAAGAGGGAGAAATTGATGACCACAGTAAATGAAATGAAAAATTCCCAGGAGGGTTTCAACAGCAGATTGGAGCTGGCAGAAGAAAGAGTCAGTGAACTCAAAGACAAGATAACTGAAATGAGTCAGGCTAAGGAGCAGAAAGAAAAAAATATTGTAATTATAAAAATTGAAAATAGCCTCAGAGTCCTCTGGGATACCATCAAGCATACCAATATTTGCCTTACGGAAATCCCAGATGGAGAAGAATGAAAGAAAGGGGTAGAAAGACTATTCAAAGAAATAATGACAGAAAACTCCCTGCACTTAGCAAAAGAAATAAATATGCATAGCCAAGAAGCCCAGAGAATACCAAAGAGGATAAACTTGCAGAAACATGCCCCCACCACACTCTGATCAAATTGTCAAATGCAAAGCACAAGGAGAGAGTTCAGAAAGCTGCAAGGGAAAAGTGACCTGTTATATGGAAGGGAATCCCAATTAGATTGTGTGCCTATTTGTATCAGAAACCATGGTGGCAAGAAAGCAATGGGTTGAAATACTTAAAGTGCTGAAAGAAAACAATTGCCAACCAAGAATTTCATAGCCAGTGAGACTTTCTTTCAAAAATAAGGGAGCAATTAACACATTATCAGATAAATAAAAGCTGAGGGAGTTCATCACCACTAGACCTGCCCTACAAGCAATGCTAAAGGGAGTTATTCAGACTGAAAAGAAAGGACACTAGACAGTGGTTCAAAGTGGCATAAAGAAATAAAGACCTCCACTAAAGGTAACCATTTGGGTAAATATAAATGCCAGTATGATTGTATTATATTTTTTGATATGTAACTCCACTTCTTATTTCTTACAGGTGCTAAAATGCAAATGCATAAAAAGTAATGATAAATTCATGGTTTTAGACATACAATGTACAAAGATATAATTTGTAACAAGTACAAAGAAGGAGGGGAGGGGACAAAGGGGTATAGGAACAGTGTATGTATATGCTATTGAAGTCAAGTTGGTATCAAATTGTATTAGTTAGGGTTCTCTAGGGAAACAGAACTGACAGGAGATATCTGTAAATATTATGAACTTTTTATAAGAATTGTCTGACATGACTATGGGGATGCACAAGTCCAAATTCCATAGGTCAGGCTACAAGCCATGAAGTCCAAAGAAGGTTTTCAATGAATGCCCCAGGAGAAGCTGGCTGGCTTAAGTAGAGATGGAAGTTGTCTTTTCTGACTGCTGAATCATCACTTCTTTTAAAGCCTTCAATTAATTGGATGAGACTTCTCTCATTGTTGAAGGCAATCTCCTCAGTTGATTGTAGATGTAATCAGCTAGAGATGCAATCGACTTACTGATGATTTAAGTTCATGAAAAGTCCTCACAGTAACAATCAGGCCACTGCTTGCTTAATCAAACAACTGGACACCATCAACTGATCAACTTGACACATGAATCTGACCATCACAGCCCACCTCTTGTCAACTTGGCATTCATACACATCACTATAAACCATAATTAATCTCTAAGTAAAAAACAATAAGTCATATTTTTTGCCTAACAATACTCAACTATCTTGTGTACAACTGGAAACACACTATCTCCAGAATAGGGCGTAAGTCCCTGAGTAATATTCACTTTTAAACTTGATATTCTATAACTTAAATACTATGCCATGAAACTAATACAATTAAAGCCAGATTATAAGGGGATAAAATAGAGAAGAAACCAAAGATATTTGCTTTATGTATGTATGCAAACATACTCAAAATAAGAAAGAAATATTCATAACTATTACAGTCCTCATTTCTGGAACTGGCTACATGGTCACAGTTCATATTTATTACTACCTTCTTCCACTACCCATTCTATGTTCCCTTTACCCTCAGAAAACTCGTAAGCTGGTCATGGTTTTGCCTGGTCGATGACCAAAACCTTCATTCCTAATGTTTCTGGGCCATTGGTAGTCCTGCCTGAATTGGGTTGTTACAGTTTTCAATTGACTTTAATCACAGGGCATGGTAGTACTAAGAGACGCCCTAGAGGATCTCCTGTATTCCGGGCAAACTCTTCTTTACCTTCAGTGTGTAGTTGCAGTCTTAGTTCCCCTTGATAGTTAGGATAAATCACCCCAGCCAGTATAATAATTCCCTTCTTTGCCTGTTGAGCCCAAAGTGGCCAGGTGGCAGTCTTAACTTCCAATTCAACTGAATCATTCTTGTGTCTCCTTGGTGGGAACACTCCTCCATTTGGAACTAAGACCTGCAAAACAACTGGACACCATCACCTAGCCAAGTTGACACAGGACCTTAACCATCACACAAATCAAATATGATTGTTATAGATTTAGGTTAAGATGTCAATTCTACCCAAAATGATTTACAGATTCAACCCAATCCCAATAAAAAATTTGATAGGCTTTTTTGCAGAAATGGAAAAGCCAATTATCAAATTTATTTGGAAGGGTAAGGGGCCCTGGATACCCTAAAACATCTTGAAAAACAAGAACAAAGTTGGAAAACTCACACTTCCTGACTTCAAAGCATATTACAAATCTATAGTGGTCAAAAGAGCATGACAGGGAAGCTGATGTGGCTCTAGCAATTGAACTCTCACCTACCACATGGGAGGTCCTGGGTTCAGTTCTTGGTGCCTCCTGGAGAAGACGAGCAAGGCAGTGAGTTGGCTCAGTGGGCAGGCATGGTGAGCTGACACAACAAGGAGACACAAAGAGGAAAGACAATGAGGGACACAACAAAGCAGGGAGCTGAGGTGGCTCAAGTGATTGAGCACCTCTTTCCCACATAGAAGGTCCTGGGTTCAGTTCCCAGTGCCTCCTAAAAGGAAGACAAGCAGACACAGAGAGCACATTGCAGATGGACACAGAGAGCAGACTGCACAAAACAACGAGGAGAGGGATAAATAAATAAAAATAAATCTTTTTTTAAAAAAGAGCATGACACGGGCACAAAAATAGACACGTTGATCAGTGAAATAGAATTCAGAGTTCAAAAATAGACCCTCACATCTATGGCTAATTGATTTTTTGACAAGTCTGCCAAGTCCAGTCAATTGGGAAAGAATAATCTCTTCAACAAATGTTGCCAGGAGAATGGGATATCTATATACAAAAGAAAGAAAGAGGACCCCTATCTCACACCATATACAAAAATTAATTCAAAATCGATCAATGATCTAAATATAAGAACCAGGACTACAAAACTCTTAGAAGCAAATATAGGTAAGCATCTTTAGGATCTTGTGTTAGGCAGTGGTTTCTTAAACTTTATATCAAAAACATAGGCAACACAAAAAGGGCTTCTGTCATGAGTGGCAAACGTAGGGCACCTCGCTTGCTCTTCATGTGGAATCGACATCAAGAGATTTCGGAAGCATAATTTTTGTTACTAGGGCAGCTGGTGATCGTTGGTCCCGGCGCCCCCCCCCAAAAAAAAAAATAATAAAAAATAAAATAAAATAAATAAAAATAAAAAACATAGGCAGCAAAAGAAAAAAATGATAAATGGGACCTTCTCAAAATTAAAAACTTAGTGCAGTAAAGGACTTTATCACAAAAGTGAAAAGACAACCTACTCAATGGGAAAAAATATTGGGAAACCACATATCCAATAAGAGTTTAATATCCAGAGTATATTAAGAAATCCTACAAATCACCAATAAGAAGACAAACAACCAATTTAAAAAATGGGCAAAATACTTGAATAGACATTTCTCCAAAGAGAATACACAAATACCTAAAAAGCACACGAAACAATACTCAGCATTATTAGCTATTAGGAAAATGTAAATCAAAACCAAGAACTATTATTTCACACCCAGTAGAATGGCTACTATTAAAAAAAAACAAAAACAGTAAACTACAAGATTTGGAGAGGAGCTGGAGAAATAGGACAGGAAGCAAAAATTTTTTTCTAGTAGATCACTAGGGGTAAAAATGAGTGGTGCCACTCCCATTTCCACCCCTTGATTCCTGGACCCAGGAATCCTGCTATGGGAAAAACAGAACCATAGAGTGGATGCTGATTTAGAGCATACACAGCCTCCTGGAGAACACTGCCTCAGCCTGTCAAGGCATTGCCACCTTGTTGACACCATAGTTGAGTCCTCAAAAGGCCATTCCAGGGGGAGCGGATGTGGCTTAAGCAGTTGAGCGCCCACCTCCCACATGGGAGGTCCTGGTTCGGTTCTCAGTGCCTCCGAAAGAAAACAAACAAAAAACCAATGAGCAAAACAATGTGCAAAACACCAAGCAAAAACAACGAGCAGACAACCAATAAGATGGCGGCAGAGTAAAGCGCTCCTAGAATCAACTCCTGCTACGGGGCAGTTGGTGATCACCCAGAGCTATCTAGAGCACTTATTTGGGGACTCAAGGAGACCAGAAGTGCATCCTACAACATCCTTGAAAGAACGGAAGGAGGAGACTGCCCATCTGCAGAGAAGATTTGTAAGTAGAGCACTCTACACCTTGGAGGTCGGTGCCCATCCTCCACTGGAGGCACAAGCCACCTCCGGGAGCTGTTCCGCAGCTGGAATTGGAAGCTCCACTTGCCAAAAACAGAGGAGGAAGAGATGGTTGGGCACCAACTTCAGCCACTGATTATTAAATTCGGCGGGCTAAAGTATAATTCTAAGAACAGCTAAAGTTTGAACCTGGCCAAGTCAGAAAGAGGCCGGTGGCTGCCATCTAAACTCTGAGCCTGACACGAGGGGAAGCAGGGCTGACTGAAAATCACAGTGCTGGTAGGGACTGGCTTCTTTACATCTAGATCAGATTGCCACTCTGGCCTAAGCCCCAGGCCCACCTGGGGCAGGGAGGAAGCTGGGGGGAGCTGCACCAGCCTCTCCGGGAAATTACAGGCCACACTGTGGAGGCCAGTGATCATCCTACTTTGGCAACACAAGCCATCCCAGGAGCTAATCTGTGGCAGGGATTGGAAGCTCCATTTCCCAAAACCAGAGAAGGAAGAGACAGTTGGCCATGGATTTCAGCTACTGATTAGTAAATTTGGCTGGCTAAAGTATAGCCCTAAGAACAGCTAAAGTTTGAGCCAGTCCAAGTAAGGAGGCCAGTAGCTACCATTTTGACTCCACCCCCAGCATGAAGGGAAGCTGGACTGACTGAAAATGACAGTGACAGTAGAGACCAGTTTCTTTCACCCAGATTGGCCTGCAGCCCTAGCCTAGGCTTCAGCCCCACCTCTAGCAGGGAGGAAGCTGGCAGACCCTGCACCAGCCTATCCAGGTAACTGCAGGTACATTTAGCTGGCACAGACTGAATAATTGGAAGCCTACTAGATCAACTGCGGTCATCTTGGACCTGCACTGCATAGATTGCTGACCACAACTGCAGCTCCATCCCCACCCCAGGCAGGGGAGAAAGGGCCATGAAGCTTCATCAGTCTCTCTGGGCAACTACAGTCTAGGCCTGCATGAGTTGGATTATTCCACACAGCTGTGGCGCTGACCCTACTCCTGGCAAAGGAGAAAGTTGGGAAACGCTTCATTGGTCCTTGGAGCAATGAGGACAGCTTGAACCTCCATAGTTTATAGCACCAACTACATCCTTGGCTCCTACTACAAAACCAGCAAGGGAGAAAGAGCAGGAAGCCCTAAACTAAAGAGAAAAACTGCACCCAGAATAAATACTCTAGTAAGCCAGATGCCAAGACACAACAAAAAATTAAAATCCACACTAAGAAACAGGAAGATATGGCCCAGTTAAAGGAACAAGATAAGCCTCCAGATGACATAAAGGAGTTGAGACAACTAATCATAGATGTTCAAACAAATCTCCTTAATAAATTCAATGAGATGGCTAAAGAAATTAAAGATATTAAGAAGACATTGGATGAGCACAAGGAAGAATTTGAAAGCATACATACAAATATAGCAGAATGAAAAATAGGGAATGAAAAGTGCAATAAATGAAATTAAAAATACACTGGAATCATTTAATAGCAGATTTGAGGAGGCAGAAGAAAGGATTGGTGAGCTTGATGAAATGGCCTCTGAAACTGAACATACAAAAGAACTGATGAAGAAAAGATTGGAAAAACTTGAACAAGGTGTCAGGGAACTAAACGACAGCAAGAGACATGCAAACATAAGTGTCGTGGGTGTCCCAGAAGGAGAAGAGAAGAGAAAGGGGGCAGAAGAAATATTTGAAGAAATAATGGCAGAAAATTTCCCAACCCTATTGAAGCACATAGATAGCCATGTCCAAGAAGCACATACTCCCATCTGAAAAAATCCGAATAGACCAACTCCAAGACACATACTAATCAGAATGTCAAATGCCAAAGAAAAAGACAAAGAAAGAATTTTGAGAGTAGAAAAAAAAAAAAAAAGAAGCAATGCATAACCTATAAGAGATACTCCATAAGATTAAGTGCTGATTTCTCACCAGAAACCATAGAGGCAAGAAGTATGATAAATATTTAAGATACTGCAAGAGAAAAACTTCCAACCAAGAATGTTATATCCAGCAAGATTGTCTTTCAAAAGTGAGGGCAATCACATAATATGCAGAACTGTGTGGGAGAGAGTGTAGACTACAATGTGAACTATGGTCCATGCTTAATGGCAAAGCCCCAAGATGTGTTTATCAATTGCAA
>JAQZBX010068739.1:0-15717 GCA_029593785.1 Cabassous unicinctus | reverse complement strand
GTGGCTCTCTCATTCCATGTGTCTCCCAATTGCTGGAAGCTGCAGGAGAGCAGGGACTGGGGTCTGTCCTTCACCAGGGTGCCCCTAGTGCCTGCCACATTGTCAATACCTGCTGAAGGAATAAACTGCCCAAGCAAATGCAAGGCCAAAAAATGCAGAATTGGTTCAAAGTCTGTGGTGGGGTTAAGCTGTGTGCACTGCAGAAAAGCATGTTCTTAGCGTCAGTCCATCCCTGTGGGTGTGGACCCAGCGTAAGCAGGACCTTGTGATGTGCTTCAGATAAGGTGTGGCCCCCCTCATGCAGAACGGGTCTTAATCCTATTCCTGGAGCCCTTCATAAATGGCATGAATACAGAGGGAGAGAGAAAGCCACGGAAGCCAGAGGCTGAAAGCAGTGAAACCCAGAAGAGAAGGGAGAGACCAGACGCCACCATGTGCCTTGCCATGTGACAGAGGCGCCAAGAATCACTGGCATCCAGTCTTCTGGAGGAAAGCACTGCCTGGATGATGCCTTGATTCAGACATTCTCACAGCCCCAAACTGCAAGCGAATAAATGCCTGTTTTTCAAACAGAACAATTTCATGATATTTCGTGGAATTTAAATTCCACCTGCCAGAAACTGAATAGGAGCTAGCACGGCATCTCTCAGCACACAGGACACACACACAGGGGCTTGATCAACAAAGTGATTCCAGACAAACATCTTTTACTTCAATAATCATGTTTTGTTCTAATGTGTGGTTAGAAAACTATAACCAACCTATCAACTGTGGTTTCACAGTCGTGATAGAGAGCTCCCTTTCTAAAGAACATAAAAAACAAGTCTATTATGAAACAATGGTTCCAGCTGTTTTCAGATCTGGAAAAAAATCATCATTAAAAAAAAAAAAGAACTAGCATGGCATGGAGAGACTGGCAGAAATGATTGACACAGGAACTCCGATTAGATATACAGTGACTAAATATTTATTCCAAATCATCAAAACAAAGACTCAGCTTGAGTCAACATGAACACGAATGCACAGAAGCATCGGGCGAGGTCTCCGGGCCAGGCTCTCCACGGGCGCGAGGGGGCCATTCTGCTGGGACGAAATGGCAGATGGGTCGGCGCAGGAACCCAGAGGGTGGACTGAGGGCCAGGGCGGCGAGCCAGCCAGGCTCCCGGAAGGAAGCAGGGCCCCCGCCCCGCCCTAGGTGGGGCTCGGGGCTCACCTTCAGCTAAGCAAGAGGAAGGGCGGGCCGGAGGCGTCTAGAAACTGACGACTGGCCAGTTGGCGCCGCGGGGTGCAGAATGGGGCGCAGCTCCCAAGCCTGGTGGTGGGAGGCGTTCAGAGCAGGTGCTGGAAGGCAGGCCGAGGCCCACGCGGGGTGCTGGGCACTGCAGGGAGGCGGCTGGGATGGGAAAGCCAGTATCAGCTGGGAAAACCTCCATGAGCCTGGAGGTGGGGCCACATCTCCAGAACCTTCCATGCCCGTGTTGGTGTGACCCAGCAGTCCCTCGAGCTCACCCTGCCCAGGTGGGCAAGGCTCTGGACCTCCATTACCTAAGCCAGGAGAGAACCTGTGTTCCTACCTTAGAAGTAACTTCCATGTCCTCAACTCTTCCTGCCCAGCTCTGAGAGAGACGCTATGCCTGTAGTTAACAAAGATGTTATTCTGCTTTGGACAGGACGAAGATGAGGAGTGGAAAATGTCACCAAGTCTTTTCCTTGATGAAATGGAGGAAGGAAATAACTTATACAAAGGTGGGTTTAGGAGAGTGTACATTGAAACTGAGGCCACCCCGTGAGCCAATGGGGCTGCCCTGGCTGAGCCCCCAGCGTGTTGGGAAGAATTAGGCACCGAATCTTGAGGCTGCCATGTGCAACTCATAGCAGGATTTTCTGTCCATCTGTATTTTTAAATTCTTCTTGGCTTAATGGCATGTAATTGGGAAAAGAGCACGATATGTATAGGACAAGAACATACTCTAATCCTGCCCTGTATCTGAACTCTTAAGACTTTAGTTGAACATTCTCTCACTTAGTGGTAGGGAAAAGATATTTTTTGGACTGTTTAAAGTAAGAAAATCAATACCGTATGCACAGTAAAATGTCTTAATCCTATTAGGCTTAGGCATGTGCCCGAGCACTGACACATAATTCCTTTGTATGTTCTTCAGGTAATTAGCATAGCCATAATCTGGCTAGACTGTAAGTGTATGGAATGGCCTCTCACATATTTCCACTCTGATTTACTAGAACTATGATCCAATTCATTTGGTTCCACTCCACCCTCAGGATAAATCCCAACACGGAATGACCTGCCAAGCTGACCCTGATCCTTAGTAGGATGAAAATTCCTGAAAATGTGCAGTAAGGATATGAAGTGGAGCATTTCCAAATGCCAGTCATTTGTATGAGTAAAGTCACAGTGTGGTATGCTAGTTATATCAAATAAAAATGCTGGCCTGTGGGCCACCTAAAAGTCCTTTGCATGCCACTCATAGCATGAAATGCTGAGGAAACGATGATGTTAACAGGATTTGGCAAACGCTTTAATTGGGGAGGAAGGAGGTCAAAGGGGTGAACTAACATTTACTAGACACCCAGGAATTGCACAGCTTTGTTTCTTCCAAGCCCATCTCATGGAATCTGCATAACAACCGGGCGAGATAAACATGAGCAAGTGCCCACAGAAGGCCCCCGGTCATCCCGCTTGGAGAGTCTGAGAGTTCATCGCCTCTTGAAGGACAGTGTTGCAGAGCAATCACTATGCAGAGCAGTCGGTCATTGACGTAGTCATTCAACAGACGCTGAAGGCCCTCTATGCACGGGGATAGAGGCCTGGAGGTGGGAAGACAGGACAGGCCACCGTTGTGGTGGGGGGTGGGGACGTGGCCTTGGGCGAGTTGTGTACCTTAGGGTGGCAGCTAGGGGCTGCACTGATCCGTGGGGCGGGGCCGTGGGCCGGGCTGGCAGGCACCCCTGGCGCTCAGCAGTGTGGCACTTGTTAGGAGGCTGCGCACACCGCTGAGCCCTCATGTGCTCTTTCTGCATCTCTCGCCCACCCCCAGGACCACTTCCCGTGCCGTTCTGCTGACCAGTCACCTGTCCAGTCCCTCTTCCTCCAAAGGCCTCCCCGTAGAGCGCGCCCCGTCATCATCCGTGCGCCTCCCTTTGCCCTGCCCGCTCTCAGGTCTTGGACTTTGTTGGGACACCCCCATTGGGGTGCAGCCGGCCCTCCAGGATGTCCCGAGAAGGGGGTCATTAGATGGTGTCATGCTCTTCCGAAAGGGGTTTTACATGCCCACGCTGTTAATGGTTTCCCTCGGGATTCCCTCAGGATCGGTTTCCCCTCTGATGTAAGACAGAAAAGAAGGAGCGAGAAGTGAGAGAGCAAAGTTTCCATCTGCCATCGTAGGAAGTCGGTAGCTAATGTGGAACCTTGGTAAATGGAGAAATGGCCCTGCACGCACGGGATTTAGCCCTTAGGGCAGGAGTGTGCTAAAATGAAGCCAGCTCGTTTCTCGCCTCTCCTCCAGCCACGCGGCCCGTGTCTTCCTCCAGCCCGCTAAGCACACCCCCACCCAGGCCTTTGTGCTTTCTGTTTGCCCTGCCTGGAATGCTTGTCCCTTCAGACCTTGGAATAACCACCTCCCGCCTCCCCCGGCCCACCCCTCACCCAGCACGGGCACCATCTGACCTCCATGCACATATGTATTCACTGACTGTACCCCCACCCCCAGGGGAATGGCAGGTCCTCGAGGGCAGGGCCTTCTGCCACCTGCCCCCTCTGACCAGGGTGCCTGGCCCAGAGATCGGTGTGATAAACTCATGATTTAAGAACCGGATTTATCCAATGAATTTGTTTTAATGAATGGACAAATGTAGCAATGAATACCACTGGGCAATTTAACTGAAAGGTCGAGAGGGTGGGACAGTTTCTTTTTTATTTTAATGCTTTTAATACTCTTTGACTTCGTTTAAGACTATCTGCATGGGTTATTTTGAAAAAGGCAAAAAACTAATTTTTTTTTGAAAATCTGATGTTCCCATGGGAAGCCACATCTCGCAACCTGCTTGAGCCATCCAGGAGAGCCCTTAAAACCACCCTTGCCTTTTGTGTGACATCTTTACCAAGCAGTCGTCACTCGGGAGAAAGAAACCCTGTGTCATTTTCCTAGTTTGCTGTCTTTGGTAATTTAAAGACATTAAATGCCTTCACCTTAGGGTGCTTTTCTTAAAAATCAAAGGGTTTTCCTTTCAAGTAAAACATAACCATTTTAATCACTACGATTAGCCCACCGACCTGCCCTCCCTCTCCTGCCCGCCCCCCACGTGTGAAACATTCTCAGGATAAAAGCTCATTCTCCACTCCAGGAGAGAGCGGGGCAGTTGTTGCCCTCCGAGGGCCATGAATAGCATCCTGCATTTATAAATGTCCATGAAGTTCTTGACGGGATTGAGAAGTGCCTGGTGCAAAGGCATCGTGAGAAAAGCAAAGCTGGGGTGGAAAACTAAGTCCCTTTAAATGCTCTAGAGGTGAAGTCTGAAAATGCTGCTGTATTTGTAAGATACAGTTATAACTCCAGAAGGAGGGTTGGAGTTCCTATGGGCACTTATTTTTACATAAATAATTATACTGCGGTTTCCTTTCTATTAAATATTCGGCATTCCTTTATTATTCAGTGCATTGTTCTCTATTTTAGTAAATCTTTTCAGGGAAAACACAAAATGTAGCTGCTTTTAAATAACAAAGGAGCTTTGCCTTAAATTACCTCAATGAAGCAGGTAAGTACTGCTGTTTGCACAGAACATAGTAACCATACAAAGGGGAAGTTCTGCTAAAAAAGAGTTTTTGTAAGCAGTTAGCACATTGAAATGCACTTAAACCTTTTATAACATTTTCAAGGTGGGGAAACTTAAAATTACGAACACATAGAAAGAAGCGTTTACTATTCCTACATTTTACACTTTTGTACATTTCAAAAAATGTCCTGAGAAACAGCAGTTGCCTTCCATTGAGAAAACCATAAATGAGTTGTGCCTGTGGTGTACACAGACCCCTGACAAGCTAACCCCCAAATTCACCTTCTTTGGGGTGCAGGGCAAAGAATCGATTTCCAAATATTTATGACTTGGAATAATTTTCAAGTCACCGGGGTGATGCAGGTTTCTCATGCCTGGGCTGCCTCCCGTGTCCCCGCGCTGTCTGGGAAAGGACGTGTGGACCACTCAGTCCTAGGAAAAATGGACCACCTTTGTGTCTTATTTTGTCTGTTTCTTAAAGTCCATGTTAGCAACACTGGAGGGAATTTGGGGCCCTTCAGATCGTCATTTTCAAGTCTGCCCCACACTCTGTCACCCTTGGGCTTACCCTTCATAGCCTCCTGTCGGAGACCACGGCAGCAGCTCCCCAAATCGCCCCCGCCCAGCCCACCTTCCCGTGGGTTCCCGGTGGGAGAGCCCTTGCTGGGTCCTGCTGGAATCCAGGCCGGTGCCGCTCTGGCCGACACTTTCTAATGAGCCACCAGTCCCTTCAGCCTGTCAAAAAAGTAAAGCAGGCCCGCCTTACGGGCAGTGAACACCCTGCACTGACCATTTCCACCTCCAGAAATCTCCTCTCCAGACTCTTGCCCTGGGGTCAGCATTGGGCTCTTCAGCCTCTGGGTTGTGGTCCTGACCCACGTTTTATATCTATTAATATATTCAGTACAGATCTAATTCAGCCTTTAATTCTTGAAAGTAGTAAAGTCAAAAGAAGTCAGTGAACACAATGCAAACGACATCACCCTCATCAAGCAGGTTGGCATCAAACCCACATCATCCCTGCCACAAACTAGCAAACCACTGGTCCTCTGCAAGCCCCCCCAGCCAAGTACACAAGTCCCAGACCACCGCCCGGAGGCCACGCCCCAGTCCAGACTGACTGTTGTCAGTGCCAGTGTGGCAGTTTGAGATTATTTTATGAATCCCCCAAAAGAGAAAGATTAGGTTTGTAAACTAATCTATTCCTCTGTGTCATCGTATTAAATGCCCTTGAGGGGCCTTTGATTAGATCACCTGTTAAGATTGCTTCTAGGGCTTTTTGATTTGACTGCTTCAGTAAGGCGTGACTCAGGTTGAGTCCCCGCCCTTGCTGGGTCTGATATAAACGGACTCACATGGACAGACAGACAGACAGGAAGAGAGCTCTGTCAATTTTGATCCTGCCCTGTGGCAGGAAGGACAAGGCTCAAACAGCTGAGGCCCCGGGAGAGATGAGCCATCTGCCTGACGGCTTACAGGTGAGACTGGGAAGAGAGCAGCACAGCCGAGGCTGATATAGGAGGCCCGGAAAGAAACAAGCCCTATGCCAGGAGAGAGAGGACTACAGCATCACTTAGGCACGAAGCCCAAGAGGAGAGGGGGAGCCCGGAGGGGAAGGCAGAGACCAGGCGGAGTCGCCCGCCATCTTGCTTCACCACGTGGCAGCTGACTTTGGTGAGAGAACACCTCTCATGGTGCCTTGAGTTGGACTTTCCACAGCCCTGGGACTCGAAGCTTTTACCCCAAGTAAACCCCCTTTATAAAAGCCACCAGATGTCTGGCACTTTGCATCAACACCCCTTTGGTGGACTAACATAGCCAGCATAGCTGCTGAAGGCTGAATTTGGGGTCTTGAATGAAAATTTTAGCTAAGATGATTGTAAACCCAAAAGGCATAACTGTACAGCACTTTACAGTTTACGAAGCATCTCCCCATCTCCAGAGCTCCTCCACAACGCCTCATTCATTTCCACCTTTGTGCACCTGCCAGTGGTCATCCATCAGCTTCCATGTCTTCTGACCCCTTCTGAGTGACAACTGGAAAGTCACAGCAGGTTGGAGACCTTGACCATCAGGCTTAACAGGAGGGAGGCAAGGGTTGGAGATGTGAACACCCTGCCTTCTGTCTCTGCTTCCACCTCCTCCAGGAAATATCCTCTGACTCATCCAGGACGCACCAGCCAATGGACCTGGCACTCAGCAAGCGTCCCACACTTTCTTCATCTCCAGTCGTCCTGCAGTTGTCCTGTTCCAGGCGTTCCTGGCCCTGCTGACTTCACATGACCTGCCCCTGGCCCTAGGGCACCCACCACTGTTCCTTTGCTGACACGTTTCTGCAATTTGGGCGCAGTTGTTTCTAGAATAGAGATTGTCAGTAAGAAATGGCCGCAACTATCTGGGGCCTGCCCTGGAGATTTACCTATTTTATCCCTTCACTAAGCTCTATGAAGGAGGGGATATATTCTTGTTCCTCAGGAAGGGAAGCCGGCCCCACCAGGCTTGGTCACTTGTAAAGTCACCGGCTCAGACCAGGGGTTCCCGGGATGGCCGCCTGTGCCAGGCTGTGCTGCCCCCGCGGGCGTCATCTGCCAGTCCCTGACCAGGAGATCTCGCCCATTAGCCGGTCTCGATTGTGCATCACCAACGCATCACATCACCACTTTTCCCTGTCTCTCCAGGAATCTGTAGTTCTTCCCGGACCATTTTATGTCTCTTCCCTTCTCCTTTCATTTCTCCCCCATTGCAAATTCGTGGTTTATTTAGAGATCCGACCTCCCTTTTCTCTCTGTTTTACCTACATGATTCTCCAGGCGCTTTCTCCATGCTCTATTTTTACATCTGCTACATTTCACTCTCTGCAGCAGCCAGATTTATGTTTCTTTCTTCCCACATTGAGTTTAAACACCACCCCCTCCCTTCTCGGTCAGCCCTCTCCTGACCGGCCCCAGGCTCCCCTTGTCCTTTGTGGGGATCCCGCGGTTGGGGAGCTTCCATCCCACCCTTTCACCTCGCCACCTGCCCTCCAGGCCCCTGCGCAGCCTCCCTTCTCCCTTGGTAGGAGTCACTGTCGGACAGAGGCTGGGAGCCCCTGCCTGTGCCCTCGGCCCCAAGGATGAGTTTGCAGTGAAGTGGCCCAAGTGGCTGCTGGTTGCTGGTCTGATAAGTCCGGTAGATTCCCATCACATTCTGAAGCCTGGGAAGAGAGCTCATTTTCCCAAGCTGGCAAGTGTCGTCCCCAGGGCCACTGCTGGTCCCTCACTCGTCCCCTGTGAGGCTTCTGCACCTTGGAATAAAGTTGGAATTTCCCTATTTCCCTGCTGAGAAAGGAGTGTTTCTTCAGGAATATAAAATGGTCCTCACTTTCTCTAGGTTCCCATTTCTCTAGCCACCCTCCCAACTGCCAGGATAAGGCAAAGGGAAAATTTAAAATATGCATCATTTCAAAAGTAATTAAAAATACAGTCCTAGAAATGGGGGGAAATAATGGATGTCCCTGTGTTTAGTCTCTCTTAATAGAGGAGCAGCATAAATTATTGGTGAGTTGAACTGGCAACAAAAAATTCTCATATTTCAGTGAGTCATTTAAATCCTAAAAGTAATATAAAACATATTACCAAAAAATTAGAAAATAAAAAAGGAAGTCACCTATAATTGTACAATTCCACCAGCTTATTTTTACATAGCTATAACCATAGAGCAAGATATTACTTTGGATCCTACTTTTTTTTTTATATTTTCACATTAGTAGCTATCTTCTTCGTTTTTCTTATATTGTATAAGCACATTATTCAACATTTGGGAAACTGAGGAAAGGACGTATGATCCTCATCACGGTCCAGCTTCTTTCACTCAAACTTTCAATCCCTGCAGTAGGGTAGAATGTTAGACTTGTGTTTTGTGTTGCCGCCGCTGCTTTTTATTAACCTCTATGCTGAAACTTCTGTTTTCTTAGACTTGTGGAAGAACAAAGATGAATCTGGGAATTTCCCCCAGGACTATGATCCAGAACTTATCAAAGAGGAGAAACGGAAGGAATTGGAGTCAGAGATAAGGGTGCAGGTAGTCCATTGATGCCACAGCAATAACGGGCTGCCACAGCAACGGTTGTGCTTTCTTACAATTTTCTCTTCGTGACCAGCCCCAGAGTTTGCACTGTCTTTATATTTCACAGAGAAAACACGAGGCATTTGAAGTCACCTAAAAGCTCTGTACTTTGTATTCACCTAGGTTGATGAGCTGATGAGACAGGAACTAAAAAACCTAAAAATAGCTGTGAACAGAGAGAAGGAAATGCCAAACAAACTAAGAAAGAGGAGAGGAGGTAAAAAGGTGAGTAGAGAGTGAGCACGGGCAGGGCTGAGGTGTGGGGCAAGCCCGTGCAGACAGCGGCAACGTCCAGGAGGGCCAGCGGAAGGCCAGCGGGCACACCTGCCTTCCTCCTGTCAGGTGGCCCTCAGGCTGAGGGCTGCCCCCACGCTCACTCAGGCTCAGAACCCCATTACCCAAACCCTATACAGAAATCATCTCAAAATGAACCAGAATCCTACATATAAGAGCCAGAGCTATGAAACTCCTAGAAGAAAACATAGGGAAGCATCTTCAGGACCTTGTGTTCAGCAATGGTTTCTTAGACTTTACACCCAAAGCACAAGCAACGAAAGGTAAAGTAGGTAAATGGCACTTCATCAAAATTAAAACCGTAGGTGCATCCAAGGACTTTAGACCATATTCCAGGCTATGAAACAAGTCTCGACAAATTTCAAATGCCTGAAATCATTCTGTGTCTACTCTCTATTATGGAATTAACTAAATTAATAGTTAATAGCCAAAAATACAATCTCAGAATGACTGGAAATTGAGCAAAAGACCTTTAAATAACTTCTATCAAAGAAAAAAATTATGATTAGAGGGAAATTTATAGCTCTGTGTATATTAGAAGAGAATAAAAGTTAAAAATAAGTTATCTAAGCTTCCCAGTCAAGAATCTAGGAAAAGAGCAGCCAATTAAATTCAAAGAAAACAGAAAGAAGGAAATAATAATGATGATTTTCAAAAACAGAGTAGGTGTCGTTGAAATTGAAAACTTACATGCAGAGAGAAAATCAAAAAAGCCAAAGTCAGTTCTTTGAAAACATTAATAAAACCAATAACCTCTAGTACAATAGTTAAGAAACAGAGAAAACTAACAGAAATAGCCAGTTTCAGGAATGGAAAAGATGGCATTTCTACACCTCCTAAAGGCGTTAAGAGGATATTATAAGCAATCTTACTAAATTGAAATTTAGATACGATGATCAATTCCTTAAAAAGTACAATTTGCCAAAACTGACATAAGATGTTTAGAAAATCTAAATATATCTATATTTATTAAAGAAATTTAACCCATAATTTAAAACCTTTCAATAAAGAAAAATCTATATCCAAGTGGCATTATCTGTGAATTCCTTCAAACGGTTTTGGAAGAAATAATCATCATCTTACACAAACTCTTTCAGAGAATTGAGAAAGAGAGAAATCTTCCCAATTTATTTTATGACCAGCATCACCTTGATAAGAAAACCTGGCAAGGACATTATAAAAAAATGAAAAACATAGGCCAGGATCTCGTTTGAAAATACAGAAAAATCCTTGATTAATTCAAATTAATAGCATATATGCTGGTTTAAGTCTTTTATGTGGACTCCAGAAAATTATGTTCTTAAATTGAACCTGTTGTAAACCTTTGATTAGATTAGACCAGTTAAGGGTCCTTTGAATGGATTGCTCCAGTAGGGCATAGCCCAGGATGGGTCTTAATCCTCTTACTGGAGACCTTTATAAATTGAGGAATAAAAGGCTCAGCTCAGAAGAAAGTGGCAGAGACAGAGACCCCAAAAGACTGAGAGAGAAACCTGGAGGAGAGGGGAGAGATGAGCCATGAGCCTGACTGCCCACAGCTGAGCTTGGGCAGAGAGCTTCACCTGAGGCCTTGATTTGGGCAGAGTCCCCATTATGCCCTGCCACGTGCCTGGTCACCCACAGCTGACCTTCGGTGAGACAGTATCTTTGATGATGCCCTTATTTGGACATTTTCACAGCCTCAGAACTGTAAGCTTTCAACCTAATAAATTCCCATTGTAAAAGCCAACACATTTCTGTTACATTGCTCCCAGCAGCCTTTAGCAAACTAAAACAGCATATTATTATCAAATGAGAAACAAAATCTAGTGATACATAAAAACAACTGGGATTTATTCCAGAAATGCAAAGTAGGTTTAACATTTGAAAATCAATCAATATAATTCACCACAGACAGAATAAAAGAGAAAAGCCATATGGTTATCTCAATAGATGCAGAACAATCATTTAATAAAACCCAACATCTCTCAGGAAGGAAAAATAAAACCTGTCAGTAAACTAAGAATAAAAGATAATTTCCTCATTCTAACAAAGCATTTCTCCAAAAATGCTACAGTTAATATCATAGGTGATGCTGAAATACTGAACATTTCACCCTAATTTTAGGATAAAAGCAAGGACATCCACTATCACTATGGTTATTCAGATTTTACTGGAGTGCTCAGTAGTATGAAATAAGAAAGCAAACAAAAATATAATAATTGGAAGGGAGAAAGTACAACTGTCTGTATTCATAAATGAAATAATTATGTATGTAGATAATCCAAAATAATCTAAATGATGAACTCTTAAATTAGTATTTGAATTTGGCACAATTGTGGATACAGGATCAATATATATAAAAGCCCTTTGTATTTCTATATTCTGTAACTCTATCTTCTCTAGGGCCTAGGAGAAATGACACCCCAGTAGCATCTAGCATACCCTGTCCCCAGAGCAGGGCTTCAAATACCATCCAGTGAAAGGAACTAGGTCCACCTGGAGAAAGGCTGATTTTCTTAACAGTGGAAGACTGAATGCTTTCTCCCTAAAGTCAGGAACAAGGCAAGGATGTCCACTCTTACTGAAATAGTGCTGGAAGTTCTAGGACAGTAGGACATGCAAAGGAAATAAAAGGCATAGAGATCAGAAAGGAAGAAATAAAACTCCCACATGCAGATGACAGGATTATCTATGTAAAAAATTCCAAGGTATCTACATAGAAATTCCTAGAACTAAGGGGTTCAGAAAGGGTACTGACAAAAGATAAAAATACAAAAAATCAATTATATGTTTACACATTAGCAATAGACATGTGGACACCAGATAAAATAAAAAAATATAATACCATATAAAATCACAAAAATTAAAATATTTCTGTTTGTCTAACAAAACATGTACAGGATTTTTATGCTTAAGACCACACAATGCTGATGAAAGAAATCAAAGACCTAAATAGATAGAGTTAACCACATTCATGGATTGGAAAACCGAACATAGTAAATATGTCAATTCTCTCCAAATTGATATACTGTACAGATTTAATGTAATTCTTATCAAAATCACATTGAGACATTTTATAAGTATAAACAAAATTATTTGAAAATTTATATGGAAAGGCAAAATAACTAAACAATTTTGAAAAATTAATAGCATGAGAGCAATCAGTTTACCCCATTTCCAGACTTCTTATATAACCCCAGCAATTGAGACTGTGTGGAGGCAGAGGGATAGACTCGTAAGTCAGTGGCACAGAACACAGAGCCCAGAGATAGATCCAAGACATGCCCAACTGGTTTTTGATATATAAAAATTTTAATAAATAGTGCTAGAGCAATTGAACATACATAGGAGGGAAAAAAAGAACCTTGACCTAAGTCTCACACATTATACAAAAATTAACTGAAAATGGACCACAGACTTAAATGTAAAGGTAAAACTGTAAGACTTCTGAAAAAAATAGAAGGAAATCTTTAAGATCTAAGGCTAGGCAAAGAGTTCTTAAAATTGACACAGAACGATCCAAAAAAGGGAAAATTGATAAATTGGGCTTCCTCAAAATTAAAACTTTTTCTCTATGAAAGATATTCCCATTAAGAGGATGAAAAGACAAACTACAGACTGGGAGAAGATATTTGCAACCACATATCTGACCAAGAACTAGAATCTAGAACATATAATTCTCAAAGCTCAACAGTAAAAATATAAACAATCCAATTAGAAAATATGCAAAGATGTGAAGAGACATTTCACCAAAGATGAGATACAGGCGGCAAATAAGCATGTGAAAAGATGCTCGATATCATTAGCCATTAGGGAAATGCCAACTAAAACCACAATGAGATGTCACTGCACACCTATTACAATGGCTAACGTTAAAAAATGGTGGCAACACCAAGTGCTGGCAAGGATGCGGAGAAACTGGATGTCTCCTACATTGTTGGTAGGAATGTAAAATGGGCTGGAAAAAAGTTTGACAATTTCTTAAAAAACCAAACATGCAACTACCATACAACCCAGCAGCTGTTTCCAAGGGATTTATCCCAGGGAAATGGAAACTTCTGTTCCCACAAAAACCATGTACCCACGTTTATCCCTCCCGGCTGTCCCCGGACTGAAGGCAAAGTCCTTTGGGAAGCGGAGCTGCCGGTGCAGGCAGCCCTCTCGTCCTTGGGGCCTGTCCGTGCACAGAGCTGACCGCCCCTTTACACACACAGGGTCTGGCTTCATCAGCAGCCCTGGGGATTCAGGCCCACGCCCTCTGTTCATAAAAACAGGGCGGCTCCCTGTGGAGCGCCCACACTTGACTCTCCACCTCCCCCAGGAAGCACTTGGCTTAGCTAATTTCTGGAGCTCATTTGCTTACTCTTTTTATTTCCATTTTCTTACAGAAAAGGGCAGGGAGAAAAGGCAAAAAAGGGGGAAAGGGGAAAAAGAATAAAGACCTGACGGCGGACAGGTAAGGGGTGCGCTCGTTTTGTTGCAATGTGTGGGAAAAGGGAGCAGTGGGCGGAGGGGCCAAGAAGGGTGCTGGCCCCCCTGAGATGCAGCCTGCATCACCGGCCCTTGGCCTGGGCAGGGAACACCCCCCACCCCTCACCCCCACTGCCACACCCCCTCCACCCTTAGCAGTGAGGGGCAAAGGCCTGGGTGCCCTGTGCAGCCCTATCCAAAGGCACTGGCATCCTAACTTGGAAAGATGCAAGAGGATGATCCCGGAAGACAATCCTGGGCTGTCCTTGTGCTTCCAAGTACACGTGACTGTTTTCAAAGTTTTAACATTTTCTTTAAGAAATTACATCCTGATCAAACTTTTGAGTCAGTGCCAGGCTCTGAGCTCCTTGAGAGCAGAGATGCATCATACATGCTTCTCATCCCTGGACCAGCCCACTGAGGCACTTAGGAAACGCTTGTCCAGGCATGGGCACAAGGATGAGGTTTTGTCTTGAAAAGGATTCCATTTCCTCGGCCTTCATTGGCAGAACTTCAATCCTAAAGAATAATTTTTAAAATTCATATTTTAGGCTGAAAAGGCCCTTAAGGACATTAACATTGAAAATAAAAAGTGCCTAGGGTTTCAAATATTTTCAACGAGTTTAATTAAAGTCCCTAATAAATAACTGTCAGAAGTCATTGTGAACACACGTAACTTTGTTGTTGTTGTTAATGGGCCGGCACAACGTGCTGCTCCCCTGTTTTGGGGTGCTCCCTGGCCCTCCCAAACTCTGCCTGAGAGAAGAGCCACCATGGGGAGCTCTCCTGGGGGGAGAGGAGACCAGCACCCCCCAGGTAGCACCTGTGCATGTGCCTAACAAGTGGCCTCTGGACAAACCGCTGGAGGAGGTGGGCTTTGGCTCTGCCTGGAAAAGGCTCCCGCAGGACATCCTGGAAGGAGGGGCTGCCCGTTTCCTCACTTGAGGTCCCATTGTTTGGGGAAAGGTTCAGGGTCAAGATGCTGTGACTGGGGCCTGGCCAGCCCTCCAAGACTCAGGACTCGTTGCTGGGGACGCACGCATCTGTCCATTGCACAAACGTGGACACCTCCGGGGGCAGCTGCTGGGAATACAGGGGGATGAGGGTCCCTTCCCTGCAGGATGGCCCATCCCATACCTACGGTCAGTGCCACAGGTGAATCTTAGTAGCTCTGAAAATGTCGCTCTTCTCCTCTGTTCTTACATTAGTCCCAAAACATAGAAAAAGTCTTTCAGGTGAAGTTCATGTTAGGTGCCTTATCCAATGACAAACCAGAGCTGACATCAACTCTGTCGATTACTGAGTAGAATGCTGCCTTCACAATATAGATCATATGTGTGACGCCTGGGCAATGCCCATTAGATATTGAATATATGGTGGGATATACTTCTTTACAGTTGAACTATTATGAAAGAACTTTACACAGTTCTCCAGGGAAATTAAAGAGACCAGCTTTTTATTCACTTGAGCAGGTACAGAAATACCTGCTCATCTCATTCCTGGCAGTCTGTTCATTTTAATTTTAAGGATTCTATGTTGCTAGACTAGCGTTGGTTCTGCTGTAATATTCTTAAGACAAATCCTTATACCCCCATCAAATTAATATAACCCTTAAGCCAGTATTTTTATCATAGGTTAAGGTAATTTTAAGGCTGAAAATATTTTATTTCATAACAAAAGATCATTTAGCTGGAAAGATACAAATATAGATTTATGTTCAGGGCATCTTAATATATTCCATGTTGATTGTTTTAGAGACTCTTCTCTCTTCTTCCATTTTATGTTAATATTTTATGCGTGTGTTATATGTTTATATTAAATGAGTACTCAAGTTAAAACACAGTAGTTGGTGCTTCTTTAATATAGTTCAGAACACTGCTATCCCAGATTCCACCACATTTAAAGGTTTTAATCCTCAGCAGAGGGCACACGATTTTAAATATATCTAATAGTGTATAATTCCTGTCAACCACAACTGTGAGGCATGATTACCTGGGTTATTAGATTCCTGGTTTTTCTTTTCTGAAAAACCTTTTTTAAAAACTTTTAAGGTAATCGCTTTCGTGTCTTTTTCAG